>LTAE01017877.1:4114-14890 GCA_001647135.1 Pontederia paniculata
ATATATATATATATATATATATATATCACAATAAAATATACCAGATACAAATATAATTTTCAGCATAATTATACGTTACGGGACAAAGAAGGAAATAGACCATGTTAATCTTATACGGGACAAAGAAGGAAATAGACCGTGTTGATGAAGACGGATCGTGCACACAGATCGGAGGGAGGGAGGGAGGGTGTTTCAACCAGGCGACAGGGAGTTATGAAGACACTAGAAAACGGACCGTGTCCGAGGAGGACACAGACCGCGTCACGTTTGTTCGTCCGAGTTCGAGTCTGCAGATCATCGAGAAATCGAGATATGTAACTAGGAGGATCAACTTTAGGGTCTTTCATATATGTATGATAAAAGAAAACAGACTGGGCTACCATGGACACCATCCGTGTTCATCTTGACGAAAACGACAACCCAAACTCCCGGTCCGTGTTATGTTGAACGTGGTCCGTGCTCTCATTGTAAAATACCCTATAGATGTAAAACGATCGTGTTCGCCTGAACACCACCTAACCCGGTACACAACACGCGTCGTGTCACACCTGATGCGGGCCGTGTCCCGGGATGATTGATGTTATGTTTGATTGATTGATTGAACTTGATTGAGGTAGGATTAGTATAACATCACGTGAACTTAGCATAATAGTTAATGAAAGGTAAAAGATGTTAATGATTGGTGTTTGAACTTGTAACATGAAGAAGAAGGCTCCGGCGGACTAAGGGATTTATCCCTACTGTTACTGTTACTGATGGTTCCTTAAGAAACAACAATCAATTCTTTGTGAAGTATTGTTGACTTCTTCTGGTTCAACTGAGTCCTTTAGGACTAATGATAAAGACTTACTGATGGGTCTAGGGTTGACCCCATGACCTAGCTAGTCATTATGATGACGGATCGCTGGAATCTTCATGTACTGTTAATTGCTCATTACTTATTGAATTAAAATATGCCAAGATTAATGAAAAGAAGAATAATGAACTGAACATGAACATATTGATATATTGTACACCATGAGAGTTAGGTGTAACTGATGTTCCTGTCATTGTTACTGAAATAAAAGATGAAAGAGATTGATAATGATGAACTAATGTCACTAAAAGAAAAATGTAAAGAAATTGAAGGTAAAAATAATGTTTTATAATAATTTTATAATAGAACATGTTCTTTTACTGATATCTTTATATATGATTTATCCTATTGAATTATTATCCTTTACATATTGAACTTTATAGCTCATGGGAGGATTGCCTTCCCTATATTTTGATCCTGCAGGCAAATAGGTACAAATAGATGATTGTGCAGCGATAACAGATGATGGTGTTCGTGATGGATTACTTGCACATGACATAGGTCTTGATTATAGGACAAATATTTGCTTTCGCAATGACATGTACATAATATTGACCAATGGATTGGTGAAAGAAAAGTCACTGATGTATAACGGTAACGTCTCCGAACTTAAGATTATTGTTAAGTGGTAATGTCTGATTTTGGGAACGTTACAACAATAAATTTTCTTTCGAAGAATTTATTTAGTTCTTGGGTTTTATCTCTTGAGTTATGAGTGCTAGTATTTGATTAGAGGTTTCTTGTGTGATAAACACATGGGTTCGAATATCAAGAAAGTTTCCATGGAAGTTGAGTCGTCGAAAACATCATCATTAGTTTAAAATTTCATGTAAATCAATAATGATTATCTGGCAAGGCTAAGGACTCTTGGGCCACTCGAGACCAAGAAATAGTAGAATGATGAAAAAAATAATTGACTAATTTTGAATGGATTTGATTTTTTTATAACTCAAATAAAAAATAGTTAATTAATTTGAGAATTATAAATGTAAAGAGTATACAACGACAACTTACAATTTACACGTACGGTAGTGTATGCATAATCTTATGTAAAGTGTAAGTGTGTAACTCAAGAGTTATAAATTTCAATTCAATTTTGTGTTAGTACAATTAATCTGTTTATTAAATGACTGTAACACGTACGCATTATCATTATTTTAAAAGTATTTTACTCGTTATGAAAGTTATTTTTAAAATATATTATTGCTCATAAAAATATTAATAAATTAACAGATGAATATGACGATCGAATAAAATTAGGTGGCCGCCGAAGTTCATGGGGGCACGAGGTTGTGGGTCATGAGGGACATCCTCAAGAGCTGTCAAACATGCATGGACTCAACTCAAAGCCTAATGGTATTCGACTCTTCCTGCACGTCTCCTCGTGACAGATTTAGGCCACTGCCGCCCACAGAGATCACTCCCAGTTTTAAGACAAAGTTTAACTTATAGACCTTTAAGATAAAGTTTAATCAATAGACCAATTAAATTACCATACTATACGTATAGACCTATGAAATATGAGTTTAATATTTACGTGAATCGATTATTTATTGACATTAAGTAAACTCTAATTTTAATTATTAAATAAAAATTTACGAATGATTCATAATCTAAATTATCCAAATATTTTATATATGGATGCTTGCAACTTTTCATATAAATAATTTTAGATATAAATCACAATAACATATTTAAGATATGATGATTGAGATTATATTTTACTCAATGTTAATAACAACTGATTTACACGTACACTTAATTCATCAAATAAGATAAAGAATTATATGTCTTTTTGGTATTTAATTAGAGGGTTAAAAGATTTTAACTAGTTCAGTTTGCAAATGAAATATTGCATGAACAAAAATCTAGAACTATAACATATATATATATATATANATCTTTGTACCAATTTTTTTTTCTGACCAACGCAAATGAATTGAAACTTAGAGACAGAAAAAGCTGAATATAAAATGTCACAAAGAGGAACACAATTACTTAATTTGATTGCGTAGATACCTAACAGGATCTTGGATGAAGAAGTGATCTCTTCCTCTTGTACGTGTTACGTCGTGGCCGTGTTACCGTGTATAAAAGTAACGTGGCTTTGGTTTCTCCAACATGGATCCAAACCCTATCAACAACGTAATTGGCCACGATGGCTTTAGATGATAAAAAGTGTTCGTCCTTTTTTTTAAGAAAAGAAAAAGGTGGCATAACATCGATTTCATGAAATTAATGGACTAACAATATATTGATTGCTTTCCATGGAACCCCCCAAAATGAGATCGATAAGAGCATACTTTAGCTTTCACAAAAAGGAAGGAGAAGGTGCCTCTTTCAATCTTGTTATGGTTTTAGGATGATGCACGCTTCACTTGGTGGTGGTGGTGGTGCTCCTCCACTCATCCATGCTTTCAGTCAATAGCTACGTCCACCGATCATACGTACGCAGCTTAAGTATAGTAGCATTTTTTTTCTTTAAGTTCGTTCCATCCTTTGATCTATCTCTAGCTATATATATTATTTGTAGTTGATCATCATGGACGAAGATGAGAAAGAACGCTAAACACGTCACTCAAAAAGATTCTCATTCAGTCATTCAGTAGGGTTATAGTGGGACATGCATGGCATGGTTGTTCATGGATCTCATCCTGTCCGACCAATTAAGGTTGAACAAAATCGGGTTCACGCTCTGACATTAAGATTAATGTATTTCGAACTCATGATAAAATCTAGGATGAATAAAAAAGTATAATAATATTATATCTTAACTTTTTTTTTCTCTAGTTTATTACATTGGATAGATAGTATTTATACTAATAATCTGAAAATTTGAAGGGGTCAAGCTCCTCTCCTAAACACCCTTCGATACCCTCACATCAACCCAAATTTGAATTCTAATTATTTCTACAATATCAATGTTTTAATGTTTTATATGTTCAAACTATATAATATAACAAAATTTTAATATATAATTAGATAACAACATATATAAGTTAACATATTTTATCGGATGATACCTCGGGTTTTTAAATTATCAGACATGATCTAGATCCGAATGCATTCGGGTTGAAAATTTATTATTTTAGTCGATAAAAATGGTAATTTTATCAGTTTATGGAGATGTTTTTTTATGTGAATATTAGGAGAATTCTTAGGATGATCAAATTTTTTTCAATTTTTATGTAACATTTATTTTAAATTTTTTGATTGATTTTCATATTATATATATAAATATATATAATTTCTTCTATTTTTTTATATTTTTTCTTATTTTCTATGCATAAGTACCACCATATCACTATAATGAGATTCCATTAACATTTTACTTTGGAAAGATAAGCTTATAAATTTGTACATCTAAGACCAACAAATGGTGGTAGAATTAAGTGGGTATATGTATTATAACATTTATTAGTTTGAGAGGAGTACTCTAAGCAAACAATGATATCTTCAAAGATAACATCCATGATTTCATCCTTTGATTGTATTTTGTTTATTCCTCATAAAGATAGAGAGAAATCAATGCTTATTAAATATTGTAGGTTTACCATTATCTATATGCACATATGATTACTTCATGCAACACTCTACGAAGTAACAAGTATAAACTAAGCTGTTGCAAATTTGGGAACCTTAACTTACTGTGATGATGTCATGTCATGTGAACTAATAAAATTGACGTACCTTATGGATTATTATATGACACGATTGTTGACCTTATTGGCACATTAAACTATGACTCACGATCGAGACTAACTGATTTATTTTGACAAGATATTCTAGTGCTTAATTTGTAGACTACGCACCTTATGGCAATGGTAGGGCACATTGGCGAAGAACACAGTTCAAGTGGTTTTCGTGTCACATGATTAATAGTAATAAAGTCATCTTACATTTCACATTAAAAAAAATAATTCCAATTTACATCCTTCTCTCTTGTCCCTTTATTTTTCCATTTTTTGGTTAACTTTTCGAATATATTTAATAAACAAAAAGTAATGTGAATGCTTTTCAATAGGACCCACACTTCATTGGCCAGGTTTTTGTTTTCTAAATGTGAACGAGGGTACTTAATTTAGTCTAAATGTTGGAATGTTAATAATCAACCCTTTTGCAACAAATAAAATGCACGTTTTTTGGTGCTTGCTTAGAATGGAAAAGTGCATATAAGTTTTCATTCTTTATTTTATGTTCAAACATGCAATTTCATCATTCAAACTAAACCTTCTAAAATTGAATAATGCAACTATTTTGCGGGATAAAATGCACTACCAAAATAATTGATTAACTGATTAAAATTCATAATATTTACCAACTAAATTTGAAGTTATCTGCAGTGCTCATTGTCTGGGCATCACCATAATACATAAATGGAATGATGTATTATTTAACATAGATTCTTAATATTATAATTTCACGCCAAAATTATTAATAATTTTAATTAAAAAAACTATTTATTGATTATAGCTCATTAGTAGGAATAATCTTTTGAAATTCTCAAGATCCTTTCCCTTTATAATTTAGATATTTTTCTTAAAATAACTTCCTATACCCGATGGCCAATTGGTCATTAGTTTATTATTTCAGGTTTAATTGGGTATGTGCATAAACATATTATTGAAGAAGTAATGTACACGACACACTATTTAAGATTGATTAAGTACATTAACTCATTAACTACCAAATCTTGGTTGTAAAATGTACTATCGGATTTGTTGACGATCAAATAAAAATTAAATATTATTACTTTACTAATTAATTAATTAAGCATTGCCTCAAGATGGATGCATCTTTATGTAATCTTTTTTATCCTTAATTAATTCTGTCTCCAGGTGCGATGCATGGACATTTGACCAATATAAGATCCACTCATGGATTTTGTTCATGAGTCTCTAATAAGTTAATCTTATACGTTACGTTTCCCCAGGAAAAAAGACATAAAGAGGCTTAACTATGATATGGAAAATATGAACATACAAAAGGATTAATTGTTTTCTATTAGGAAGAATATTGAGTTGATGAACTGATCAACGCCATGACAGAAGAATCTCATACGGATCATGAGGCAAGTAATCAAATTTATAATAAAAAATCTCATACAGATCAACACCATGACAGAAAGATTGGGGGACATCGTAACTGGCCTACATTAACTAATTCTTCTACAATATCTAAATAGTTTTTACCAAGCGGATTTTTTCAGCATGATTAGTTATATTGTTTGTGCTAGATGACAGAAATATTTTTAGTATTGTTGGCTATTAGCTGACTAATCCAGCTCGAGATTGGGAGCGCCCAATAATGGTGACCCTAATAGAGTGATCAATGTAGAATCTGATCTTAAACGTATGGCGATAAAGTTTAATTACTCACTCAATAATATTTATAGAGTTTAACTTGAGGTTTATTAATTGAGTCAACTCCTATTGATATAATGTTAAGAAGATCAGAAGGAGAACGTGGATGCTCAATTAGTTAAGTGTTAGAATTTACTGGAGTCATTATTTCAGAAGAAATTGTGAGTTATCACATATCTTCTATATTAATAAAGTAAATTGAATAATAAGTCTTCTAGATTAGCTCGTTTTGTGGACATGAGATCTTTCAATTATTTGGGATAGATCCGATGATATTTAATTACAATTAACGAATCAATAACTTGTCAAGGTTAACATGCTATAAATCTTCACATTTTTAGGTGGGTAGTTTTAAAATGATTCTTTTACCGCAACACAAGTGAAAAAAATATGCAAAATCGGATTTTTCAATGTTATTGTTGCGATAGGTTATGTTATAATATTCAATACATGCATAGAACAAAATTAATAAAAACGGTTGCTGTCATTTACGTTAATTAGTACGTCCGAAGAAGTGATTAAATTTTGGATGTGAATGTTCACGACGAGGACAGAAAAAAATCATCAAGATTCACATATGGATCCCGGGAGGTGGTGAAAGAATCTTAATTATATTATTATGATTAATCAAATTCCGGCAGACAAGGCATGCAATCACGCATTTATATATTTATGCATCACCATCCATTAGACGATTACTAAATTTCCTTAACAAACATGACGATCACGCGTCTAGTGACAAGCGACAACACATCAAAAAGGACATGAAGGTGGTGTAAAGATCGAGTTAGCAAAGGAAGATATATACTAAGTACATGTGTGAGATGATTGTGTTGGATGTGTATGTCATCACCAACACTAAGGGAAGTAATTAATTAAGGACCTACCACTATGAACTCTCGACTTGTCCTCCTCCAAATCATGCTCTCTGATCCGAGCAGCCGTGTCATATAAGTGGAGTAACATGGGAAGTGTATGTGGTGATTATCACACTACTATTCGTGTTCTTCCAAAATGAGGAAATTAAATATTCCACCATTCTTGTAGTGCTCCCAACGTGTCGCAATATCAACTCGTTAGAAGTACAATTACATATGTGTGAACGAGAAAAAAAAGTTGTTAATTACATGGTTAGCAAGAGGAAATTGCTCATTTATTTTTGTTCTATAATTTAGCGTGATTAATCCAAACAATTAATAACAACAGGGAAATGAGTGATGGGAAGATTCGAGAACAAGTAGAAGATCACAAAAAGAAAACGCAAAAAAATAAAGAACACATACAGATTTATCCAGATTCACCTTTTAGTTAGGGCTACGTCTTGCAAAGAGATTTCACTATATTAATTTTTTGTTATAACCGCTCAACATCAAGAATGAAATAAGAGCAATATATATATATATATATATNTATCTTGATCTAATATTAATATGATGTCTACCAAACACTAACCAAGAACATTAATATACATTCTCCATCCAAACTTAAGTGTGCAAATTAAATAAATAAATACAACCTAAGGCAATAACAGTGTGCTGCCCATACTCCAAGAACAAGATGAATGAATTTAAATGGAGGCTTTAGGGTTTTTTTGTCTTATAACCTGACATAAATATCATTTGATGTTTTTTATGTCATAAACACATATATGATATGCATGTTTATTTGAATATATAATTTTTTCTATGAATTAGGATTATTGATGTTTTTTTAGCTGTTGTTATATGAAAGGGACTATCCCAACTATGTAGAGAAGAGGAAGATAATAATCTAAATTCGAACTCAGGGTTTATCATTATTACAAAAGAAATATCCTTGAATGCCTAATGCCCTCAAGTAACCTAACCTTTTTTCAAAGCCCTTACATGTGAATAAACAAGAATTGTGACTATGAGATATCTCTTATTTCAAGGGTTAAGAGATCTTATCATGGTTGTCAAGATCGCGATCTTGATCGTAAGATCGTACGATCTTACGATCTTGCTAGGGGTCGACGATCTCGATCTTAATAATAAGATCGAATTCGTAGGATCGGTAGGATCGTAAGATCGGTAAGATCGTAAGATCCTACCGATCCTACCGGATTAGGTTAAATTATTTTTTTTTCATATTTTCTTTTAAAGAAATAAATATGATAATGGTAATACATTACATTGTGTTTTTGAAAAAAATATTTTAAAGCATTAAAAAGTGAAAATATTGTTTAAATATTCTTTTATTTTTTTTGAATATTTTTTTTATTTTAAAGAAATAAATGTTATAATGGTAATATATTACATTGTATTTTTGGAATTTTATTTTTAAAGCATTAAAAAGTGAAAAATAATAAATATTAAAATTATTTTAAAATGTTAAAAAAAAATTAATGGATACATTTTTAAATATATATATATACATATTATCTTCACTTTAGAAAATATAAATTATTATAACAATATATTACATTATATTATAGAACTTTATTTTTAAGCATATAAAGTTTTTAAGTCATAAAAAACAATAACAAATGTAACAAAATATTAATATATATTTAACAAATGATTAAATATATGTATATTTTAATGCATATATATTTTAAAAATATTTTTTTTATTTATAGGTAAGATCTTACGATCTTCGATTCGATCTTACGATTTTCGATTTCATTATCCCATTCTGATCTTAAGTAAGATTCCAATCTTGATAACTTTGGATCTTATTATTCTCATTGCTTGAGCTGAGGCATTTAGGTGGCTAAAGATTTAGCTCAAACTAGGAGCATTAACGGGCATCCACATTATCCAAATCTAAAAGGCATAGTTGAACGGGACGTCTATCAGAATCATGCAAGTGGTTGGACGAGCAGAGACAATTAATATGGTCCATGATGTGAAAAAAAAGAGATCATGGAGCATATATACAAGGTCCTCGGAATGCGTGAGTGGTCAGGATGCAATTGACCATTATAAATTGGAATATATATGTTATTGCTAAATCATAACAATATATACGGATTAAAAAAGGTACACCCCATTTTTTTTATTATAGTGCATATTGCGTACCTGTCTTTTTTAAAGAAAATATGAATAATATTTACATTAATAATAATTTATAAGTGGTCAGGATGCAATTGACCATTATAAATTGGAATATATATGTTATTGCTAAATCATAACAATATATACGGATTAAAAAAGGTACACCCCATTTTTTTTATTATAGTGCATATTGCGTACCTGTCTTTTCTAAAGAAAATATGAATAATATTTACATTAATAATAATTTATATATATATATATATATATATATATATATATATACACAAAAAAAAAACTACCTCAATTTTCATATATGTTATTATCTTTGCCATGGACAAACATTTTTGGAATACGTGAAGCATTAGTACATTTCACAATTTCCGAACCTTTTTCCTAATGGAATTCTTGCTGATTACCATAGGATTAATTGTGCACCAATTTTCTAAAAGAATAAAAAATGTCATCTTAACCATAAACTAGAAAAAAAATTTAAGTGTGTATTAATTCAAAACGTACTCACTAATAATTATTATAAGATTATTAGTTTCAAAATAATAAAGGATTAATTTATACATATTATTGTATAAAAGCAAAATATGCAATTTATAAAATGTATTAGGCACCTATAAAATGTGGGTTTCATCTTAGTTTTTCTTCTCCGAAATAAAATATTCATCAAATTTTTATTGCATGTTTGGATATCTTCATATCCTATAAAAAAAGTTCATTCCAATGATTTATTTTTTATAATTAAAAATTAATCAAAATAGTTGTTTGAATATTAAAAATGAAGATATATTACCCTTAGGAATTAGAATGTTTCCAATTAAAAAAATGATTCTGGAGTGTTATTTTTTTCTTTTCTCATTATCACTTTTATTGCTCATCACCTTCTTTCATATTTGACGATGTATGCAATATTTGATTTTTTGATCATATATATAACTGTCATATTTGATTATATTTGAATTTGGTCATTTGAATTTTATTTTATCTTATTTTGAGTCTATATTTATGTTGAGAAATTATCATTAATTAGTCAATCCAAACGTAAGTATAAATATATTTTAATAAAAAATAATATGTAAAGAATTTTTTTTTAAAAAATGTAATCCTATGAAATTTTTTGAATCCATGTTTTATTTTCATTATGATCCAAATAAGATTTAATGTCCAACTTTACATTTCTTTGTTGAAAATATGACGTTATGATTTAATGTCGTATTTTCATAAGATAATGTGCACATATTAGAATAGGGACAAGTGTGTGAAAGTTTTAAAGTCAAATTATATGCACTGAAGTTCAAGTTGATATTTAACTATGATCCCTTTAGATCTAAGTTGAGACATGAATACATTAATTAGAGATAATTTTGTTATCTTTCTTTATATTCAAGAATCGTCTCATTTCGATATCTATACAAAAAGTTATATACAAAAGAGTGAAGGTCTGTAAGTTTAAGGTAAAATTATATGTACTAAAATTTACATCAATATTTGACCTTCTTTCCATCTGATTTAGATTGAGCAATTAAGAGAT
>LTAE01017981.1:3371-15108 GCA_001647135.1 Pontederia paniculata
AACCCACAACCCAAGAATTCTGGAAACAGATAGACCCAGATCCTTGAATCTGATCAAGTAAATCCAAGTAAAACCAGCCGGAAAATATGGTGCCAGAAACGGCCCGCGTTGGCCAAAATGGACCACGTCGGCTTTGTGAAAACGCGGCACTTGATAGATGAGAGAGAATACTGTCGAGTCCTTAAGAGGATCACGATCGCGTTCGTCTCGAATAATAATATTAAAATAATGAAAATAGCCGAACTGGCCGCGTGATCAACACGGCCCGAGTCGACTCTTGGAAAAGACATGGTCGAGTCCTTAAGAGGATCACGACCGCGTTTCGATAAAAATATAATAAAATATTCAACGTTGGCGTACGACTCGAAAAATGAGGGGAAGAACACGGTCAGAGTCCTGAAAAGGATCACGATCACGTTCGTCTCGGCAATGAAAATATTCAAGAAATACGCAACGATCGCGGCATATAAGAGAGAAAATGGTCTGTGTTGGTGAACACGGCCTGTTTTCTTTTTGGCCAAAAACACAAATTCGATTAAGAAAAGTCAGATTTAAAACCAGATACGAAAATTGAGAGTAATACTAACAATATCTCACGATTAATGTCAATAAAATATTCATTAAACATAATAAAATATTCAGATTCAAGTTCATCTAATCATTCAGCATATAATCATCCAAAATACTAACAGGTTTACAGATTCTTCCCTAACCAATAAACTAAACTAAGAAAGGAAAAAAAACTACTAACAGATAATCTAGAAATTCGTCAGGACTTCGTCATCTTCGGGTCTCCTCCTCTCCAACCAAAGCTTCAGGCAGAAACTTCAACTCAAAAAGCAGGGACCCCTCTCTGGGGTTACATGGGGTCTTATTTATAGGAAAAAGTTGACATGAAGACCCTAAATCGTACGGTCAAGATTACATCTTTCTAACATAGAGGTGAAGGAATCAGGAGCAGTCGTTCGTTCGCCCGAACCGCCTTTTAAAGTGAGAACACGACCCGTTTTTTACCAAAACGGCCCGAGTTATGTTGACGTGGAGTCTAATTCCCAATTGATAGCGAACACGACCGGTATTGACGTCATCGATGACACGTGGCGTCTTCTAAGTGGCTGAAAGAACCATTTTGACGTGGACACCGTTGAGGCAATGATCTGACGTTGCGGCCGAAAATGGCCCGAGTTGGCTAATACGGTCCGAGTTGAGAATAGTAATTGCGTCTGATGATTGTTGGGTCGGACACGACCTGTTTTGAATCAAAACGGCCCGAGTTAGCTTTGAATTCCTTTAAACCTCGGTTGTTTGCTGTTTACTTTGAATTCTTCGCAGTTTTGAGGCTCTTTTACCTGGAAATCACACAACAGAAACATTTGGGTAGTTTCTGACTCATATACAAAATGTAATGAATAAATTACTAAAATAATAAACAAACCTATACTAAATGCCTAAAAATTATATGAAATAGATGCGTCCAACATGTATATTTATGCTCGCATCAGCAGTCTATTTTAGGCTGATGTGACCGTGTTTCCATCCAACGCGGTTCGTCCCCGGCAAGTCTCAATCTGGTGCAGGTAAATGCGGACCGTGTCATGGGGGAACATGGCCCGTGTACGATCAGTTTAACAATTTTTAACTTTATTTAAATCATCGAATCAAGCTGAAGAATCCTTCCTTAGCAATCTGATTAATAGATAATTAATCCCACAAAATCTTCTTTAATCATCATGAACAATCAGTTTAAAACCTAAAAATTAATCCTCCTAATGATCCTAATTACATACCTTGGGATTCGTTCCTTCCTATCTTTCCTCGTTTCGTGTGTTGCTTCCTCTCTGCTTTGCACGTCGTCGCCCTTCGTCTCCTCCTCCTGGCGTGATTCCCGAAACCAGAAAATCCTCTAAGGATGAGAGAGAGAAAGAGAAGAGGAGAGAAAGAGAAGAGTTTACCTAGCGGCTGGGTAGGAAGTAATGAGGGTTATGGACAATTAATCTCCTGTTAGGGGTTTATATAGGGTCAATTAGGGTTTCTTTTAGAGATGGGCTTTGTCACGTACGCCCAACACGGCCCGTATTCAAAAGAACCCGGCCCATTTTTGCCAACACGACCCGTGTCGGTACAGGACACAACCCGTGTTCGGTTGGGGTAGTACAGATGCAATGTGGGCGATGAGACTATACCGTTCACGTTCTTGAGACTAAAATTATATGATGTCTCCCGCTCCTAGGCCATTATCAAAGGATGTTTGTTAAAATCCCTTTTTCGGAGTGGATTATAACCAATATGCAACGTAAGGGAGTATAGTTGATAGGAAATGAAGTGTGGTATATGCTACTAGTTTGTGGTGGTACTTCAAGAATAAAGTCATTTTCTTGCCTGAGATAATTAAGCTAGCCAATTTTCTAGTATTGAAATTTAAGAATCTTGACATATTGCCTTAGCAGATAAACCCTTAATATGACAATGCTTCTAGATCATATGGCGATGCCCAAAGGAAGGATAGACTAATATTTACATTGACAAGTCTTGGGGTTATGAAAGATAATGCTACGACAGCTGGTTAATAGTGTTAAATTAGATTTGCTACTAACAATCCTAAAAGTTTAAGCATCTAGGAATAGCAATATCTTTATATTTATATTCTTAATACACCCCATCACATGTGGGCCACCGACATCTTTGTTCTAGTCCAAAGTTCAATACATGGACAACTAAAGAAGAAAATTAATTTTTAATATGAGCGACATCGAGGTTTGAGCTCAGGACCTCTGACTCTAATACCATTTGATGCAGCGAGATTGCGAAAGATGAGCATAAACGGGCAATGATATTGATGAGGTGAGTCGAATGACGAACAAGTAATCCTTGAATCCATCGAGAACCTTGGAATCCACCAACGATGTCGATCTGTAAGTCATCTGTTTCAATTGGATAAGAAAAATAATTGCTCTGGAATCCATCATAGTCACTCTGAAATCCACCAGAGTTCTTCGGATTCCACTGAAGGCATCGTGAATTCACATGATAAAAGAAAAGTTCAATTTGAGAAAAATATTCAAAGTTTTATTTTATTCATATCAAAAGAACTCTTATATAGAGTTTTATAGATAAATTTTGAAACTAACAAAAAGATCTAAAATAACTAACAAATTCTCCTAAGATAATAAAAGAAAAAACAAGACAATAATAATAATGCTAACTAATCAAATCTTTTAAACTAATAATATTTGATGCTACATTAGACTCTCCTTTTTTAAAGAAATTCGTCCTTGAATTTGGATTGATGTGTGGCTGTGTAACTCGGATGAGATGCGGCTACAATCCTAAAAGCTTAAACTATAGGAAGAGCAATATCTTTATATTTTTATTCTTAATAGATAGACGATTATTCGAGGACACAAATACAATGGCAATTGGAGAGGGTCCGCATAGAACATAGAATGACCGACCTCAATTGTAGTTGAGCTAGATGGTGTCTTGCTGGATATTGGAATATGTGTGTAGGTTAGGATACATGAAGGTGTTATTGAAAGAGATTCAAGATTGGTTTTTAGTATGTTTAGTTGTTTAAACAAACAAGAAACGAAATAAATAAATTAAATGATAATATATAATAATAATAATAATAATAATAATAATATAAATATTTTATTACGATACTACTAATATAGTGATAATGACAAACTAAAAAGCTAAGTTTATTAGTACATTTAGTCTCATTTATAATAATAAAAGTAATAATATTATAGTGTTATTATAAAAGTAAATGTATTAATACAAAGATCCTTAANTATATATATGTGTATAAGTTAAAAAAATGGACAAATACTTGTTGATCCAGCAAAATCCTGCTAATAGCAAAAACTCAAAATTTCTACTTTTTTCATATATATATTTCAAAGCTGCTGACAGAGAACAACATTATAGTGATTAGTTTTGACCATATTATTTTTATTTTAAGGGTGTTGGGCCACAAGCACAATAACAAGACCTTAACCTATCTTTTGTTCCAGTTTGGTTCCAAACAGCCCCATGGGGTGTAGTCTTTGTTATATTTCTTTTTTCACTATCGTTGTTTATGTACTGAAAAATATGTGTTCCACGATTTAAGTTTTGTTTCTCTTTATATATTTCATCTGAAAATAGTAATATTTAATGCTTTTGTGTATTATTAAACAAATTATTATCAAAATACATATAGTTGTGTACTTGCATTGCAATATCCTTAACGATAAAAATGAGGTTCTTGATAAAATATTTGTGGTCATTTTGTCTTTATTTGATGAAAACATTTTTTAAATGAAATTATATTCATTATGATATTTTATACTAAAAAGTGAGGTGTTTGGAGATAAATTAGGGTTAAACTTTTATTTCCCAACTATCTATTACCTATGGTAGTATTTTATTAGGTATAAAAGGTGGGGTATTTTTTTATGCCCAAATATTTATTTCTATAGGCAAAATTACCAAAGGAAAGTCATGAAAAAAAAATGAGATTCCTAGTTTGGATATAAAAATGAGTACAAAAAATTCTATGTGAGGGTTAAAACTACGTGTCCCCGTTTTTGCAGTTATTTTCATAAACCCTATGACTAAATACAAGTGCTAGTCTTGAAGTTAGTGTAAAATATGATTCTATCTTTCTTTTAATATAAAAACCAAGTTCCCATCAACTTCTATCTAGTTATTTTTTTATTTTCTCATTTCTTAGATTATATTTTCACCCTTCTATTATAAAATAGAGGTGATCCTCCTCTTTCCTTTAGAGGAGAAGATGAGGTGAATCTCCCATTATTTCACTTCGAAGAGGAAAGAAGGGATCAGAAAGGGAGACACCATATGTTGTTTCATTACAGAGATGTATTCCTTTTTTATTATTAATTTTTGGAATAACAAAAGTGTACAAATACTAGTTTATAAATGCAAAAATTAAAAGAAAAGGAGTACAAAAGTTGTCACAATGGCCCATTTGTCATACAAAAAAATTAGATACACTAATTCTATACTTCAATATAAAATTTGCAATTTATTCACAGTTTGAGAGAGATTTATGATGATGTGGAACGATGTGCAGTATGTAAAAGCACACTGAGTTTCGAATTCACAAGGTGTGAAATATGTTTACACGGGCAGTCTTGCCCGAGTGTGAACTACTGAAGTTAGGGTGACACAAGAAATTCGATCGGCAAATTTTTAAAGTATTTTGTTTCCTAAAACACACAACTCTAGCTCCAAGTATATAAACTTCATTATAGTATATTAGAGTCGAATTCACATGAAAATAAAAGCTCGCTCACTTAACTATTATGCTTTCTACTTAATTGAATCAAGAAAACTAATAATGGTTTTTGAGGATGTAATGCAGCTAACAGTGTTGAAATATGAAACTGAAACTAATGTATTTTTGGGTTTTCCGGATTAAAAGGAACAAAAGTATTTAAATGCAGGAAAGGAAGAAGTGAGTCACTCAACAACAGATGAGCACCCGGACATAGGAGATATTTCCTACCTCGTTCTTGTCACTAAACCGATAAACCGATAAACCGATAAACCAAACAAATAATGACCATGAAACGATGAGTAATGAGCCTATCTATTCTCGCAAGTCACCTTTGCTTTTGCACGCTAGGGTTAAAGGTCCAAATCCTTACAACGCAGATTCCTAGAGATCAACTTCAGACAATTCTCAATGTCCGAGCAATCCCTACCTATTTTTCTCAACAACTGTTTGACGAAAGATTCTCAGCTACCCCCTGGTCTCTACTCAGCAGTAGAGTGTTGCTTCTTAGTTTACAGCTCCAAATAAAAATCTAGTGATGATCCCTTGGGTTTCTACGGTTGTCTCGGATCACCATAGAACCTAGCAACGCCCTCCATCCTCTCAAATAGAAATTGCAATGATGTAAAACCTTAACACTAAATCGAGAAACAAATATGGAATCCACGAATCAAAAAAATAATAAATAATTTAACATATGAGCAAAATATATGGAAGCAATGGAAACATTTTATAAAATGCATTCAAAATGGCAACAATGAGTTCTACAATACTCTTATGTCCAGGATAACAGGTTTACCCGCTCAAAGTCATTGCAACCAGTCTAATGTTAAGGAGTTTGACTCCATTTCAGAAATCACATAGGAAAACAAGAAATAAAAGAATTTCTTCCTTATCACCTTCCTTCTTCACTGCCATCTCAAAATAGTAAACGAAAACCTTAGGTCCAAATCTCTCCTTTGTTGGTGATCTCTGCTCGAAACTGGTAAGAAAATGGTTGTCGTCCACTCAGCAATGACGAATCCCTCACTCGGTTGTTACCCTCCTCACTTTTTAGGTCCACCTCTCATTTCTTTCATGTCCCGCCTTCTTCTTCAAGAATAAATAGGAATGTTGGTAGGAGAATTTTTTTGCAAAAGTTGTTGTGTTTTTTATCTTTCTGTATTTTTTTCTCTAAGATGCATCAACTATCTTAATTCTAAAAGACAAAATTGTTTCTCTCCAGGATGTCAATCTTATCTCTAAAAACTAAGATGCATCAACTATCTTAATTCTAAAAGACACAATTGTTTCTCTCCAGGATGTCAATCTTATCTCTAAAAACTAAGATGCATTAATTTATATTTCTTAAACTGTGGATTGTTCCTCTTCAAGATGCCAATCTCGCATACAACNAATTGTTTCTCTCCAGGATGTCAATCTTATCTCTAAAAACTAAGATGCATTAATTTATATTTCTTAAACTGTGGATTGTTCCTCTTCAAGATGCCAATCTCGCATACAACACACCTAAATATTCATCCAAGGATGCTACTCAGATGTGACATGCAATACTTTGAATTTCATTTTCAAGGATTTGTCTCAGAATTCATAGAGAATTAAGAACTCATTATTTCTCTTCAGGATGCTAGCAAAAATCAAAATATCAAACAAATCATAAAACAATATCCATGTGCATAGGAGAATTGGAGAACTAAATTCAATTAAATCAAGAGTTAACATGTTTCTCTTACAATAAAATTCACTCCTAAAAAATAAACTAAGACAATACAATAAGAGTTAACCTTTCAAAGTAGAGAAAGAAGATTAAAAATAGCTCAGGATCAAAAATACCTAGGCGGTCGTCTTCCTGGTGATATGCATAGAATAGTCTCATCTTTTTCACTTGGCTTAGGCTTTCTTCAGGCTTGAAGCTTGAAGTTTCAAGATTATAGCATAAGGCATGTTGCATCCCTCAAAAGTGAAAGGCCTTGAGGGTGTATTATAGATTTTCAATCAATTTTATCAGATTTGAAGAGTCCTAACTTGTCAATCTTTGATTTCCAGCATATATAGATCAATCTTGGACAAAAATCTTCAAATGATAAGATTAAACGGCTCCGAAAATGAATATTCACTTTATCCTCAGAAGTTTCACGGCCCTGTCGACAGGATTATCATGGTCGTGATTGCGTAGATTCTTTAATAGAGGCATAACTTCATGGCCCGTGAAATTGGGTGTCACGGTCATGATCGAAATGTTGTCATATGACCCTCGATTCTTCACGGCTCGCCAGTTGTTTGTCAAGGTCGTGACCATATTGGCTCGGATGCGCTCACAATCGTAAACTTGACTTTACATGTCATGACTTATGCTGCATGAGCGTGACTTATGCTGCACAGGTGTGACTTATGCGGATCACGCCTTCATCATTCATCGTTGATTTCACGGCCCGTGAAAATCCATCAGTATTCACTATGTGTGCTCACGATCGTGAAATGACCTTCAAGGTCGTGACTTTCCAGTTTTCAATGGATTTGCCTAACTTCACTCTAGATTTGTTTAGTCTTCCTCCATCATGCTGCCAAGTGCCCTAGACATCAAAATACATAACACAAACTCTAACTCTTAAAATTCAAATGAAGTAAAATGATAGACAAACTTATGCATGTGATGATGAAATTGACAAAAAACTGACTAAATATGCTATGAAAAATATGACTAATTTGACATGCTTCAAACTCCCCCAAGCTTAAAGTCTTACTTATCCTCAAGCAAAATTGTAGAGCAATGCTCAAGACTATTCCATCATAACATGCATTGTGCATACCAATACTCTCCTTGCACCAGACAACACGTGATACCTAAAAAATTAATCTTTTGCTAGTGTATTCAACTCCTTACATTGTGTGTCCCTTATAGTTATTCCTCTGCTCTTTTAAAGTGGTTTTCTGCAAATAGTAAAAAAACTTGGGTAGAATCATTACTCGAAGTAATAGAAGTGAATAAACCGGTGAAATGAATGCATGTTGTGACAAAAATAACTGAAATAATACTAAATATGATCCTCAAAACATGTTGAAATATGCATGCATAAAATTTCTCCAAACTTAAATTCTTGCTTGTCCTCAAGCAAAAGTTCTAAGTGAGACTCAAGACAATTTCATCATAGTCGTTCATCCAATAGATCAATACTTTTCTAGCACGCTCCCTTCTCATGTGCATCACAAAAATATTACCTTTCATCTAGAAATCAAGATTTATAGAATTTCTAAATCTCAAACGATCAAATCCAACCTCATGCAAAATAAATGTAAATAAACATATAGTCTATTAAACAATAGCAATTATGTCGAATATCTAACTATCAACTAAGCTTATATTTTTCTCATTCAAGAATAGACTTTAAAAGAATTTTCGTAGTTCTAGTCTTTAGTTAGAATTTCATAAGGAAGTTTGTGTAGCAGGCCTTCAACTGATGGATCCCTTAAACCAAACGGTCGTATGTTACCATGATTTAAGGTTTCTCTATGGGTATATGATGTGAAGAATGTGTGCTATGGGTATGTGAATAGGTGTGTAGTGTTGGGCTTTTAATTATGTGGGCCCGACAAGAAAAGAAATAAAAAAAGAGAAAAAGTTAAAAACGTATTTGACTCAAACACGTGAATGCAAGATATAAAAGAGAGGTGAAGAGAAAGAAGAAAAAGAAGAGCCGTCGCGTGTCTTTAAGCCGCCGAGAGGAGGAGAGAGAAAAAGAGGAGAGAGAGATTTTTTGAGTTCGTTTTGGAGACGAGTTCTGAATTATTTTCAACGAAACTTCAGGCACAGATTCTCTACAGCCTTCTCATCAATCTCAGATATTTCGGTGAGATCCTTCTGTCTTTTATCCCGATTTTCGGAGAGATTATTTTGCGAGATCCAAGATTATTTCTTGATACTTCTATTTTTGTATTCCTTTGCTGAGATCAGAGAAGAAACTTTGTATTCTGCTATTTTCATAGTGAAAGATTTGTTGCTCGCTCCTGTGATTTTTTTCTCTCACCTTAAGAGGTTTTCCACGTAAATCTTGTGTACCTCTCTTCTGATTTAATTCTCTTTATTATTGTCATCACCCCATTTAAAATTATGCATTTAGGAAAAGAAGATAATTCCGCAAATATTGTTTAGCCTTTTCACAACAGTGGTATCAGAGCCCAAGTTATCAAATTGCATAAATTTAATGGAAGATAATAGTGCCCCAATCGGATGTCTGTGCTAACAGGTCCAAATTATTTTATTTGGAAATCTCGGATGAGAGACTATCTGAATTGCATAGACCTTTATGATTCAATCGAAGGTGATACTGCAAAATCCGAGGACATGGATGACACAAAGTCGGAGATTAAAGATCAAGACAGTCCGACAATGGGTCGACGATAAAGTGTTTCATCATATTGCAAATATTGATGAGTCTGATCAAGTTTAAAAAAAATACAAGAAATGTATGGGCGCAAATCACTGCAGAATAAGGTACTATTGATGAAGAAATTTGTTAACCTGAAGTATAAAGATGGTCATTCTATTGCAGAACATCTAGGTAGCTTTCAGGAATTGATTAACAAGTTGACCTCAGTAAAAATTATGTTTGATGATGAGATCCAAGTATTATTGTTACTGAGTTCGTTACCTGATAGTTGGGGAACGCTTGTTGTCTCTCTAAAAATTCTGCTTCAGGAGGAAAGTTATCTTTAGAAGTTATCAAGGATAGCTTATTTAATGAAGAGACAAGAAGGCAAGAGCACATACTCAACAACTCATCAGAAGCTTTGATTGTTGAAGATCGTGGGAAAAACAAACAAAGAAACTCTCACAGTCATGATCGGCCAAGATCCAGAGAAAAATCAAAGTCCAGAAAAGACCTTATTTGTCATTACTGTGGCAAGCTAGGACACTTCAAGAAAGAGTGAAGAAAGTTGAAACGTGACAAATCACATGAAGGGTTTGGCGATGTTGAAAAGGAGAAGAAGAGAAGTGATGGAAACAATGTTGCAGTTTCCACATCTGGTGATGTGTACTTTGTTACTAAAGAAGATTGTGTTAACGTTGTGAGTCAAGACTCAGTTTGGATCTTAGACACGGCGGCTTCATTTCATGTTACCCTTCGCAGAGATGTATTCTCGACATATATACAGAGGGTACATTTGGGTCAGTTAAGATGGGGAACAAGGCTGAGTCCTTAATTGCTGGCATTGGAGATATTCAGCTGAAGACCAACACAGGCTGTAAGATTGTGTTAAAAGATGTAAGGCATGTACCTAATGTCTGATTGAACCTAATTTCAGTTGAAAAATTAAATGAAGGCTATGAGAGCAACTTCAAAGGAGGAGTGTGAAAACTCAAGAGAGGTTCACTACTTCTGGAAAGAGGACAAAGAGATCATACACTTTACATGACTGAAGCACAACACTGACTGGTGAAGTAAACATGACTGAAGAGATGTCTCCTTCAGAGCTATGGCACAAAAGACTTGGTCACATAGGTGAGAAAAGATTTCAGATATTGACTCGACAAAATCTGCTTCCAGGTATAAAAGACACATCTCTTGATATATGTGTGCATTGTTTAGCTGATAAGAATACTAGAGTTTCATTTAATAGAACTTCTTCATATAAAAGTTTGCATATACTTGATTTGGTGCATACTAACGTTTGTTATATGAAGGATAAAACTCTAGGTGGTTCTCCTTATTTTGTTAAATTTATTGATGACCATTCTAGAAGGGTTTGAGTTGTTCCTATAGCACACAAAGATCAGATGTTGATAGAATTCAAGAAATTTCATGTCAAAGTTGAGAGAAAAACTGGCAGAAATTTCAAGTGTGTTTGCGCAGACAATGGTGGCGAATACAGAGGTCCTTTTGAAGAGTACTACAACACTTTCGGCATCCGACTTGATAATACAGTTCCCAAGACTCCTCAACAAAATAGCATGGCTGAGAGAATGAACAAAACAATTGAGGAATGTGTTAGATGTATGCTTCTACATGCTAAGCTATTGAAGGGCTTTTGGGGTGAATCATTAATTACTGCGGTTGATCTGATCAATCATACACCATCAGTACCTCTAGATGGTGGTATACCTCTGAAAGTTTGGGCAGGAAAGAATGCTTCATACAAACATCTTAGAGTGTTTGGTTGTCGAGCTTTTGTTCACATCCCAAAAGTTGAGAGATCAAAATGTGACAGCAAGACAAAAGAATGTATCTTCCTCGGGTATGGAGATGGAGAATTTGGCTACAGACTGTGGGATCTTGTTGACAGAAAAGTTGTCAGAAGCATAGATGTAGTGGTCTTGGAACACCAAACAATTGAAGATCTATCGAAAGATAAAGAGTCAACATTTTTCAAAGATTATCTAGCTGATCCGAGTTCAGTTGAAGCACCAATGGAAGATGATATAGTTCCAGAAGCTGATCAAGATGACAATAGAGA
>LTAE01018051.1:0-11108 GCA_001647135.1 Pontederia paniculata
GAACCAGAGCCAGAACCAATGGGTTCTGGCTCCGGTTCGGGTTCCCAAACGAGGCCTTAGGGAATCGGCAAAAGATAAATCAAAGTCATGCCTTTGGAGTCAGCAGTGGGGCAGATATCTTCTTCCATGATATTATGCATATATATGATCAACCATTCCTTGCTTAGCTGATTAGGAATGTTGGATTCCATTATTATTATTATTATTATTATTATTATTATTATTATTATTATTATTATTATTATTATTATTATTATTATTATTAGAGTTTAAATCTTTGAAAGCAATTCAAAGATTTATTTTCTGGCATTGTTTTACTTAAATTTTTTTTCAGTTTTAGCTCTTTACCACAGAAAATACAACTTCCAGGGAACTTAGTCTGAGGCTTATTCTCATTTCAACTATAACCTTTCCAAATTCCAATATGCATCCTTCTATTACCAAAATCTAAGTCTGCTATTTGAAGGAACAACAGTTGGTTCAAAGGCGTCTGACTTGTAATGTTGAAGAGCATTAAGAAATTAGTGGTGCTATCCTTTTAGATGGTCAAGGGTTTGCACCACACAATCTCTGTGATGAGCTTTGCCCAACCAAAAGTGTATCCCCTCACATTTAGAACTAGGACATATCATAACCCTTCCTAACCCATGTCGTTGTGCAGTTAATTAATTAGAAAGAGATACAATATCAATGAATTATTAAGAGCCAAGCCAGATGAGTCCATGTAACAGATCTTCATAACTTTATTATGATTACTGGAATAAACCTTTGCTGGGGAAGACTGAAAGATGCTCTCTTTTCACATACTATTTAGCCTTGACATGAAATAAATTGAAGAGGATCGTGAACTAATCATATAGTATTTGCAACTTGTGCAACCGATGAGAACCGAAATCACAAAAGAAGACATTTCAAAAATGGGTGGGGACTTGAGAGGAAGAACTACCACCTCAATGCAAACCAACCTTCTCAAGTGATCAGTAAACTCCTTTTGCTTTTGGAGTGCCCCCAAAAGAAAGATGGCCTACTACTCTTATAGTCAAATATAATGGCACAATTTGACCCAGAAAAAAAATATAATGGCATAAACAACTGGCACTTAGCATGTTGATGGGGTAGCAAAAACACATGCTGTTTCATTTGTCATATCTAAACCTAACCTGTTGAGGGTCATTTGCTACAGGGTGATTGAAAATCAAAGCTTTTAATTAAGATCATTGACTTTGCCCAATAAACTAGCAAGCTTAGTACCAAATCCCGGAGCTCCTTAAAGTTAAAATAAGAACACAATGAACGAGGTAAGGAACCATAACTAGTCGATCTGACGCAAAAAGAGAGAAAAAAAAAAAGATTCCACAAGTCTCTTCCATGCAAATTGACTACATGGATTGTTTATAATGAACAAAAAGAAGTGCTATAGTGGACACATCACACATGTTTCCAGTTGGAGACATGAGGAATTTTGGAACGGAAGATTTTACAGTTGGAGATGACAGATTCGAGGAGATGTGGTAATGCTTAATGTTTAAAAGATTAAAACCAAAAGGTGGACACTAGACAACAGTTGCAGCCTTGCAGAGAGGTGCAAGCAGTGCTGCTAGTGCCATGCACTGTAAAACGACTTGACATACCAGGACATCAGCTGAAAAGATTTCAGCATATATTTAGTGGAAGGCACAGCAGAAGGCTCCATGTTTTTCTGGTCGAACAGTTTGAACATCACTGAAACACGGATATTGGGTGGATCGATGAGGCCATAATCTAATCAATTTGTTTATGTTATGAATGACTATGAAAACCCAGAAAATCAGATAGAAGATCTTGCATATTATTTCATGACTGCGAGAGCCTGGGTTTGGTGCAATCAGTACTGCCTGCCTTCACCTATATATCTATAGATTTGTTAACTAGCGATGATGCACAGTAACACATTTATTATGAAAGCAGGTAGCAATGCACTTCTATTATCTCAGTTTTTTATCTTCTAATCCTGATTACGGTTTTATAAGCTGGGATATGTAAAGCCATAATCTCTCTTCCTCGAGTATCAGATAATCAATAGGAGCTGGGCCAACTCCAGAAATCTAGAACAATAATAAGAATAAACAAGCAGTAGTGTATATATGACAAGTTGGAATAATGAGCCAGAGTTTGCAATCAAAGAGTGCTCACCTGGTTAACGTAGGCCAGAGTACAAGACTTCGTGCGTAGTATCTACAGTGGCTCCACCCGTGGGCCATTCTCTCTCTTTAAATTATGCATGGAACCGTGTTAGACCAGCAAGCACTCTTCCAATTTCTGACTCTCTGTCCCCCCTTCAATAATGTAAAAGAATTAATTACTGAGGTAGGACAACAAACACAATAATGAAAACCAATAATAATAGTAGCCAGCAAACCAATCAAATATGATACAAAATAATTAACCATAAGAAATAAAATTGACGACCTTTTGAAGCATAACATGTGTTATCCAATTATTCAGAAGAGATAACTGACTCAATTGGAAAAAGTTTAACCCTTAATAATAATATTTTGGTATACATTTGCTTAGATCAGTTTAAGCAATTGCATGGGTGAAAAAGCAAACAAAGACTTTACCAACAAATCCAGAGTTCAAATACAGAACAAAATTATGTTGAATACAAACATCTAGCTTTATTGGTACAACAGGAGGATGCACTTTTTTCTACCTGTTTCTGAGTACTGCACACTATACACACCATCATTCATCAATCTCTCTCTCTCTCCTCCTTTATTTCATCGCTTTCCTACAACCTTTGACCAGGGAGTCGGAGACCCACCAAAACCTCCGGTGCATAAAATATTACAATCTAACCAACTTCGATTGACATATTTGATTAGCAGAAATGTGCTCCGGATTGAAAAATCGGGAGCTAATAGTCCGAGTTCGAATCCCAAAGTCACCAATTTAATCAGAGGAATAACCATTTCTGTTCATCCTCCTCGACTTCGGATTAATGAGGTGCTAGTAACCCTCGATATCGGGAGCCCTAGGAGTAATAAAAAAAAAATAAAATATTACAGTCTCAAACACACCCAATAGCGCAACCAAACAAGTCATACGCACAGCGTCACCTTTGACCTCTCACTAACATCTTTTTTGTCCAATTCTTCTTCCCCACCACCACCACCACCTTTAAATCCTCTCCCTCTTCTCTTCCCCAATTCCTCCCCTTTGTTCATCTCTGCTACGTCTTCTACTACGACGACTAGTGCTATTAAGCAACTGACATTAGAATTTGCAGCAGCAAGAAGGAAGAAGAACGCAGAGAACGCAAAAATAGCAATTCATAGCAGGTACGGAGAGGCCAAATGGGGAGGAAGCAGGAGGGATTGGAGGTGAAGATACCGAGCGTGTTCCGGTGCCCGATATCGCTGGAGGTGATGCGGTCGCCGGTGAGCCTGTGCACCGGGATCACCTACGACCGCGTCTCCATCCAGCGGTGGCTCGACTCCGGCAACACCACATGTCCGGCCACCATGCTCCCGCTCCCCTCCACCGACCTCGTCCCCAACCTCACCCTTGAACGCCTCATTCACCTCTGGTCCTCCTCCGACAGCGCCGTCACCGCCGGCCGCCCCGATGCAGGGGCCCGCCGACGTCCTGAGGACGTCCTCCGGGAGCTGCGTCCCTTCGCGGACGGCTCGGCGGCCGCCGCTGGCGGCAGCGATCCCGTCAACCTCCTCCGTGAGCTTGCCGATTTTTTCTCCTCCCCCGACGTTGNCCGGAGCTTATCCGGTTAACCGGACCGTCGGACGAGAAGGGGGCGGCGCCAGATCGCCGGGCGGTGGAGGTCGGCCTTGGGTGCCTCGACGGCATCTCCTCTGCGGCCGCAAAGCGGGTCCGGCCAACGATGGTGTCGGCGGGCGTGGTACCGGCGGTCACGCGGGTGCTCAAGGGGGACACGACGGCAAAGGTGGCAGCGAGAGCTCTACGAGTAATGGAAGCCGCGGCCGCGTGCGCGGAGGGCCGGGCGGAGATATGCGAGGGAGGACCGGCGGCTGTGGGGGCGGTGGTGGGAAAGATGATGAAGGCGGGGAGAGACGGGGCGGAAGCGGCGGTTGCGGTGCTGTGGGCCGTGTGCCACCGGTTCAGGGACCGGAGAGCAGTGGATGCGGCAACCGGAGCGGAAGGGGCGGCGACGAAGCTGCTGCTCCTGATGCAGAGTGGCTGCTCGCCGGCGGCGAGGGGGATGGCCGCCGACCTCCTTAAGATATTCCGGGTTAACGCGAAAGGGTGCCTCGCGGGGTACGATACCAAGACCACCCACATTATGCCCTTCTGAAATTAAAAAAAAAATGTGAAAAAGGCAATTTTTTATTCAGGGGAAAGGGGAAAAATAGGAGAGAACTTTGTAAATTGATAGAAAATTTTGATATTTGGAAGAGAGAGAGGGAGAATTTTAAATTTTTTTTAGGTTGTTCATTTGATAATAATTTACTGACAAAATTTTACATGAAAAAGTTAATACGCGTTATCTTGTTCACTTTTGTTTCCCATTCTGTGTGTTTGGATTAAAGTCGAAATTATAACGAAGGGAATCAAAACGTTTCAAGAATGAATTAGGAAGAAGAAACGATGAAACGATGTATTAATTAAATCTGTAATGTTTAATCACAATTATTTTCGCTGTTGATGAGTGGGCAATGTACAGAATAAACGAAATGTAATTTTTTTTAGTTGATAATGTTCGAATCTTAATTCAATGAAAATACGATCTTCTGTGCATCACAGTCGTCGAATATTTGGGACGGCGAATCCGTCCGTCTCATACGAGGTCTCTTGCTCGATCAGCGAGCCTGAGATGGAGGAGGGGGGGTTCAGGGAGGATCCAGGGGAATCTCCTGCGAAAGCTCGAGGGCTGAGCCTCCGAAACTTAGACAACCTTAGATCTTATATTTTCTATTTTGTATTGAAAGTTCATATATAAACTTTTTAGGGTTTAGATTATTTAGTATCTTGTATCATTTACTGTTTTATCACATCCAAAAAAAATTCGGAGCAGCTGATTTTATCTCTCTCGCCAATTTTCATAACAATACACTTCACATGCTTTACCTTTTCTTTTTGCTTTGAGTTGACCGAGTTGCCGTAAACATATTTGTTTATGGTTTTTTTTCCAAAATAAGTAAAGAAAGATGTGTGGATGCTGTCAATTTCCACTCGGTCCATGTTCTTGCTGATTGGAAAAGTATGAGTTTAACTTTGATACTAATGGACTTTGTCTGCAACTGCTCGTGGTTTCGTTTTCATATATCAAGTTTCATTACCTGCTCCATGGTTTAGATTATATATTTATATGGCAGCCTTCGTAATTGTTTAAAGTTTCATATTTTATCAAACTATGTTTAGTTACTTCAGCACAAAAAGATGAGATCATCTTTGACAGGATAAAATTGCACGAGATTAACGCTTTCCATTTGAAAAACTTATTTATTTCATACTAATACATCAGAGATTAAAAAGAAGTTGTTGAAACTTTTATTTAAGAAAGTAAAATTAATTTTATAAACCTCCTTCGAATTATCACAAAAAATTAAATTTAACCTGAAATATAAAATTGAATTAATAAAAAAGTAAATATAATTTTTTTTTCGAATGGACAATTTAATTCAGATACAATGCTCACCTACGTGCGAAGTAGAGAGGAGAGACGCCGAGGTTGAGAAGAGAGAGAAGAAAGGATGGAGAGAGAAAAAAAAGAAAAGGAAAAATAATTTTTTTAATCATAAGAATCAAATAATAATTAATAAATTAAAATAACTTTAATAAATTCAACAACAGATTTTTGGATGAACTTGTTCGATCGAAAAAAAAATTAAATTTATTTTTATCCGATTTTATAATTAGAATTAAATTTGAAATTTTGTAATAGTTAAAGAGAGAAAATGAAAATAACCCACAAAGGTATCAGGGTTTATTCCACTGAAAATATTCAATTAGATTTAAAAGATATTGAAAAGATAAACAACGACATTAAGATCCGAAAAAAAAACTATAATAAATGGATATAAAATGGTGAGTCTGTTAAGGAGTTATCTCAACCGGCCAAGCATTAAAGAGTGCGATTACAAGTTTTAAAAGTGACGAGTAAAGAAATAGGAAAAAAAAACCCTTTAATTATTGTTAAAGAGTTAATTATCAAATCAACCAGTGAGGCCAAGTACCGTGGAAGGTGATTGGTTCACTATTCTTTTTGACATCTCCGATCCCTATAAAAATCTATGACATGGAAAAATACGCGTCCGTGACGAGAACGAGTCCAAGTCTTCGTTTGGAACGGCGAATATAATAAGTCATAAAGAAGTGAAGCTGTTAAATGAGGACACGGAAGTTGGTGCAAGTTCAAGGAGACCGACCTTTTTGCATAAATAGAGTTTGAAGTAATGGAACGCGGGAAGGCAACGGAGAAGACCAAGTCCACCTTTTGGAAGATTGCCATCCACATATAACAATTCCCTGAAATTTTGGTACCAAATGTTAATCTTGTTAGCAATAATGATGATATGCTTTAACAGAAGAAAATGGAAATGATAGAGTAGTACTAAAATTAGAGCGACTCGTGACTTGGTCTATTTTAAATTTTACTTGGCTCGTCTTCGTAGATAAATAAATCAAGTTCGAAATTAAGATTTGATCTTTCTATTTAAACAAGCTTGATTCATCTATATTAGACCTAACTTGTTAACTTATAAAACCAACTTATATATTACAAAACTTAAAAAATATTTAGTGCATGAGTCAAAATTATTAGTAATTTTGATTAAAAAATAAATATAATATGAAAAAAGTACAATAAGTCACTTTTATTTAAAATTATTATTAATTTTAGTGTGTTAGATATGTATAATGCTAAAGTACACAATATTTTTTTATAATATAAATATAATTTAATATATATTTATAGATTAATCAATATGGCTTAAAAGTTATTAAGATAGATCAAACTTTTTAAATTTAATAAACAAGTCAGGATAAACTTAATTTATAAGTCTATTATAGGCCTCTATCTCGTTTATTAAACTTTTTAAATAAACCTAGCCTATTTAAGTGTTGGTCTAACTCGATTCGATTCGTGTCCACCCCTACGATAGAGTGAGTGAGATATGTCAAAAGTAACTCTTCTTGAGAAAAAAAAAAGGATTGCAGGAAAGAACCACAAAACAACACACACTTTAAGGTTTGATTTTGGTAAAAGAAGCTTATCAAATTTCAAAGCTAAAAAATGTCGTACGGTGGACCGCTGCACAACATAGAATTTTTTGTTCAGATAAATGAAACTTCCAAACGAAATAATAACCAATGAGCAGAATAAAATCCAGATCTATGATAGTTTGAGCTCATGATCATTGTTAAGAAGAATTCAGTCAATATATGAATCGTATATAATCAGCTCTCTTGCTTTTAGATATCAATAAACATAAAAAGAAACATCATTAATATACATTAAGAGAAAATTGAGCAATGCCAAGGAATGTAGGAGCTTTTACCACTGACTCTCAATAATGCATGTGAAAATTATAGGGACAAGGGAAGTATCCAAACGAAAGCCTGGACTTTCCTTAGATATTAGTTATGACTTCTTTAAGGGAAAAAAACCCGAAGATGTGATATGAGGGATATTACAAATCCATTTTAATCTCATAAACTCGTCATATAAATTATGGCATATCCATAATTTATTATCACAAAAGAAACAACCATAACAATCAGACAAAGGGATGCCTCTATATTCTAAACACCTCATCTCATTATTTGTGCTCACTCCTGTTAGCCAAAAAAGAGAAGGAACAACAAAACCATAAATAATGAAATAAGCCTTTTAATTAGAAATTGAACAACCGAGAAAAAGAAAAAATATGGGAAATAGGATAGGTACCCGATCATTGCATAGTACAATCTATCATGCAGAAAGTCTAGCAGCAACTAGGAGCCCACCATCAGTGATAAAATTCAGGATAGAAGAAAAGTTAAACATCACGAACATGGCCAAGGTTAGAGTAATTTAGAAACATCAAAGTCCTAATTCAAGTATATTATCATATTGTAACTGATATACATTGCATTCTTTATCTATGTCCTGCAAGAACACAATTATACAATCTGGTTAGATGTCACAAGTGGAGAATCAGAAAGTTAATGAAATAAAGATGCACAATAATGCAACTCCAAATTGTTAATTATTTTTTCTTCAAGTAATAATATCACCGTACTAATTGGTACATTCAACAAAATATTTAAAACCTGCAGTGGAGGGACTGAACCTATCCTTTCCATCAATATGTTAGAAACAAATTCCACATATTCTGCCCTTTTTATACAAGATAGCAAATGAAAGAAGAAATATTAAATTTAAGCCCAGAAATTTGGAGCAATTTCAATAACATGTTAATGAAGTGCAATGTATGGAAACAATATAGAAGTGAAACAAATATGAAAAAAAAAAGTGAAACAGAAAGAGTACTAAAGGATCTCACATAATTTATAAATGCGGAGTCCTTAAATAATCCTTTGGAAACAGGCATGCTTCAGGCAATGTAGATTGTGGATGCAAAGCCAGATAGTAATGCCACCTCAAAATCTTCCCTCTCACAGCCTCTCCATAGAAGTGATGCCCACAATCAAGGTTACCAAGATCTCAATCTTTTACGATTTATCTTACGATTTTTTTACATTTAACCTCCTACTGATCCTATGATGTAGTTTATAGAATCTTTATGATTCTTGTAAGATTTTTCACAAAACATCACGATTCTTGTTTGATCATCGATCTTGCAACTCTCTTACGATCTTGAGTAAGATTCCGATCTTAACAACTTTGCCCACAATATCCAAAAGCATAGAACTTGGTCATTGAGAAAACCCATAACATGGCTACACCTGCCACAACCCAATATTTTGCAATGTGTTTTAGATCCAGGATCATACAAGTAGTTATAATAAAGCTTTACATCTTAGTGGATGACTTAACTATAACATTATCTTTAACGTTTACATAATTTCATTTCAAAACTCCGTTCTTCACCTGAATGTACATAAGTTTACTTCAGCTCAAGAAGACGATTTGCCTTCGTCCAACCTGAGTGGTTAAAAGAGTAATAATGAACTAAAGAGCCTAGTAAGTACAAAATGCAAAAAAGGACAAATGAATCAGAAGATGGAATGGATAAGGACGTCTGACGGAAAGTATGACATAGGTTTTATCAACAAGTTGGAAAACCACTCAGTATAGCCAACCAAATGCTCACAAACAAGATTAAGAGCTACAAGACTAGATACAATCAAAGCACATATAGTCGATCAAATCAAATATGTAGCATAAACTCGGTATCAAGCTCATAACATAATATATTCTTTCTACATCTGGAAAGATACTCATTCACGTCTGAATGAGCCATAAACCGGCTAGGGTGACTCGAGCTCATCATAACAAAAAGCAAGTGATTTCTAAGGTGGTAGTAGCATTAAATAGCGAGATGCATATGACTATTGCCAAGATTCATAAGCTCAAACATAGGTCAGGGTTTCATGGAAAACATATATATGACATATAAATATATTGGCAAATCATATGAATATAAAGGAGACGCCAAAAATGTCAAGGATTCATACAAGAAGGGTCACGGTTCAACGAATCATATATGTGAACTTAGATTGCCAACAAATCATATAAGAAAGCTTAGAAAATTAAAGAAACATATGGAGAAGCACTAGTGATCTTACAATGTTAAGAAATGATACAAGAGAGCTCAAAACTGTAAGTGATCATATAACAAGGATATGGTCATAAAAAAAAGTCAAGGAGATATGCAAAGTGTTCATATAACAAAAATGAGTTACAAGAAGATTATAATATCAAAATGACATGCAAAAGAGGTTGAAATATCAAAGGATGAAGAAAGGGAACACTGAAAAAGATCATATAACACAAAAAAATCAAAGTAAGAATACTTACCTAAAGATTTCGTTGTTACTGCTAGATTATAACACTCTTCTTAGCATATCAACCTTTCTTTTACTAGTCATTTTTTCTCCTTTTGGCATTCTTCCAAGGGTGCGTTTTCTTTTCTGTCAAAACATCTCATAGAATGCCTCAAATGAAAGTCTAGGACAGTTTTACTTTTAGAGGATAATAAGAGATACGAATAAAGTGATTAAAATGTATTTTCACATTGTCTAACTAGTCTAGGTGGCAAGCCCTATAAGGCTCACTTCTCCATGTGTTACACATCTTACAATCTCATTGGACATAGACTACACTAGTAAAACATGGATGACAACTACAACTTAGTTGTCATCTGCTAGTATTAGTCATAAGATCATTGGATAGATAATACAACAAAGAAAAATGATAGACAATTAGCAATTGATTTTCATCCACTAATGTTATTTAAGGTTTAAGTAATTTCAAAAGTTTAATTTTATAATAAATGACTAGTTGACCATAAAAGATAATTATTTTTTTAAGAAGCAAAGGATGGTTACCTTGAGTAATTATGTTGCATAATTAAGTAATTATCATCATATGCTTGTTTAAAAGTGTGGGCATTACACATATGGATAAGTCGTGGGAGGGAGGTTAGGTATATATGGGAACATCGCCTTGACAAGGCGTGACGCATTTTGGTAAAGTTATGCAAGCTAAGACCTAGAGTGGACAATATTATGTCTTGATTAGGGATGTCAATTATGATAATAGAGTTGCTCCGTGTGGACCTCTGTACCATGGTGGGGTGCGAGGCTCAACAAGGATGTCGAGTCTCTTAAGAGGAAAAGGATGTATGAGGCATGCCTTGTATTATTGTAATGCAGTGTCTTAAAGCATGATTTTACCCAAAGTGGCCAAGTCATTAATAATATATAAATGAAGGCAAGAAAGCGAATGAATCACAAAACATTTAAGCAGAGAGACATCATAATTAAAATCACATGCTTGTTTGTAGGAATAAAGAATTATCAACATACGAGTGGATACATTAAGTATGCGTATATACCCAAGCTCAGTAGTTATCCTCCACTTCATCCATATATATATATATATATAATATTCATATATATAATATATTCATATATATATATATATA
>LTAE01018151.1:0-11230 GCA_001647135.1 Pontederia paniculata
TATATATATATTGCATGATAGATGCCAACCTTTACATACTCTAACCGGGGGGTTTCCACCTCCCCTGTTTCTGGATCCATACAGGCGAAGATGCATGAAGTGCTTGGTGGTGGTGTGCTCATGGCTGCTTTAATTTGCAGATGCTCGTGTCTAGGTCTTATAGGCCTTTAAGTCATTAGGGTTATATCTAATGAACTTGTTATCTTTATGTTATGTCTCGAGTCGAATGAGCCTAAGACTCATGTTATAGGCCTTATATTTGGCCATGGATTTATGCCCATAGATGACAAGATGTTTTATGAATTTATATATGTTTCCGCTGCCATGATATATGTTTTATCTTTATGATATCTTGTTATGTTTTCCGCTGCGATATTATTATATTTTATCTTTTCATTTTTATGGTCACGAGTTTAGTTTTACTTCTTAGTGAGCCCACATGGAATGCGCAATGTTCATGTAACGCCGTCGAAAAGCTCTCGTGGGCCGAGCCCGCGAGTGTTGCGTTTTGGGGGCATTACAAGATATCACCTTAATTATCTAATCTGATTAATACCTCAATCATTGTAACAGTTCGAGGGATTAGTTCTCGAGTACTCACTAATAAAGTAAAAACAACTCTCTAGAGATCTTCACTGCATCCGGCACGTTACTTGTTAAATCCCACGATGGCCTAATGGGAAAGTGGTCACGATGAAGCGATAATGGCTCTCCGGTGATGGCTCGTCTGTAGGAATTGACAACTGGAAAATGAGAATGAACGTCAAGTGTGCGGGTCGTCTCTTTCGGCTCCGACGTCGGTGAATCCACCAATCACGACCGACGAATCCAACCAACGCCAATGACGAGGGTTCCATTGTGTGATGGCCTTAATCACCTTTAACCATCGGCGACGTTTTCCCGACCTCGCACTGTGCACAATCCACAACAAGCCGTGATGCCTATGTCATCGTCCTCGCGTCTCCAAGCTCGTCATCTTCGTACATGTGGCTGGTTATGGCACGATCAGGATCACCGCGGATAGAGAAGGCCTGGCGGTGGAGTGGCGGCGTTGTGCGAAGGGATCGAGTGAGGGAGGGAGAAATAGAAGGAAATGAGGAAAAAATCATCTCCTTTTTTTTATACACGCGACACATGAGGCGCATCTAATGACATGACCATATTTGTTTTTTTTGTTATTAGTAAATGATGTATTTAGCCATGCTAATGCTACCTTATTACAAATTTGCCACTAGGCTTTTTATTTGAAATGGGCTTGGACTTACATTAAATATCAATGTGAAAATTGAGATAATTGAGGTAATGGATTGTCTTATTAGTTTCTCCTAGATTGCTAATTGTTAAGTTATATTCTTTTACATATCGAGAATTTTATTTATGATCTTTATATATTGGGCATCACAACTCATGGGATACTTCTCCCCTACGAATTCAAATCTGCAGGTAATTTAGATGCTTAGTAGGAGTCGATGACAGTGATGATGGATGATCTGCTCTGCACATGGAATACGATCCTCGTTGAGTCTTGATAGTCATGTAATAGGGAAAGATGAACTTTGATTAGTCAACATATTTTCGTTTGGATTTGCTAGTTGATGATTAGTTGATGTGAAGCATGCATTAAGATAGAAAATGGCCTTGGGCTCGAAACATGGATAGGGCGTGAAAATAGGGTCAAGTTCAATAAAATTGACTTCACTTCAAATATTAAAATTTATAAAACCTAGCACACTCCTCTTACAACAAGTACGATAATCATCGAGTACTTAAGGTATCGATCCACAAGAAAAATTTTGATTTCATACCTTTGCTTCAACTTTTCCTCAACCAGGCCCAAATTGGGGCTTGCTATCGGAGATTCAAGCCCGATCCAAAGGGAGTAAGGAATAATGAACTGAAAGTAAAAAAAATAAGTTTTTTAGAATTTAAAAGAGATAATACGAAAGTTAAAAGAGATAAATCTACTCATGGAAGGACATCGAAACCTCGGGTTCACCTCTGAATTCAACATATCCGCTCTTTGACGTGAATATCTGAAAAGTAGTCAAGGCCCTTGCAACCACGGGTCAAGGTGATCCCACTCTTGTGATGACTGCTCTACTCTTCACCTTCCCACTCTCATGGTGAAGGCTCAGGGCTTGACCAAGCATAATCTGTCCATAGTTTCTCTCTCTCTCTAAGATGAGAGCTAACCATCTTGATTCTCGATAAAAGACTTAAGCCTTGACACCCAATTTCTAGAGGGGTACCGCCTCTCAGCGTGCACTAACCTCTTTTCCTAGGAGATCTAAGGGCAAAGTTAGAGTATTCTCTTAAATCATAGTAACCCCACTCTCGTGGCGGATACCAAATCAGCAAGCCCCCACTCTCGTGGTGAATGCTTGAGATCCCGATTAAGAGATTAGTTCCCCAAGTCAATAGCAAGCCCCTCTCAGGGTCAAGGTCGTAACTTGGTTCCCCTATCTTTCCAAGTTCGTAAATCAATTCGAGAACTGTAGCTGCCCGCTCCAAGTCAGACTTCATGGGAAGGGGTCGATTCTCATCTAACCCCTATCCAGAAGGCAAGCCCTGAACTAAGATTCTCCCAAACTTCATCACTAGCCTCTCGGCTCACTGTGTGAATGTGACAACACTATAAGGCCCTCACGAACAATGTGCACTTGGGAGAAATCAAATGAACTAGCAAGAAAATCACAAGAACACCAAAACCATCATTCATAAATTAGAACACGAGATAGATAGGTGATTGTCTTGAAAACCAAAAGAGTCAAGTGGAATATATTAGAAATAGAGGATTCCCAGGGATTCCGGCAATAGAAGTTTAGCTGGACATCCTCGGGTCAGAATACATAAGTTCAAAACATAGAGTAACCAACATTGTTTTTGCCAGAAATAAAAGTACGCACAAAAGAAAAGTATTCTGGTGTCGTCCTCCTGCCCTCTTGTGTCTTGCATCTTCTCCTTTTAAAGTCTTCAGCCTTCCGTCCCCCAAGTTGTGCTCGAGGCTGGCAGTTAACTTCCAAAAGTGTATCCTAAAATCTCGGCCTGGACTGTTAAGGCAGATAAGATCTCGGTTGTTATGGCAGATAAAATCTCGACCTGAACTGTTATGACATATAAAATCTCCGAGCTTGTTGTTGGTCCCGGACCCAACTATAACATAATAAGAAATAATTCAAGTTTCAAATATCCATGGCGTACAAAATATGAAAGTTAGTTATGATTCCACTCAAATCAGGCCAAAGTCTCATAATTCAAATATTGATATGCTAGATCTTAAATATGAAATGAATGTAAATCAAGCAAATATTATTTTCAAATATAGAGATCCAAGCTTGCTTTTGAGAGTTTGGACTTGCCTTTTGGGTATAAATTTTCTTGTCATTGTTCGTCTTTTATTGGAACTACGTAATGGACTTTTATTTTCTTTAGTTTGAAAGATGTTTTAATTTAAATANCCACCCATTTAGAGAAGTAGTCGACCGCTGCCAGAATATACTTAAAAGGTCCCGAGCCTTCGAAGGGGCCCATGTAGTCGACCCCCCAAATGTCAAAAATTTCTTCGACTTGAATTTCGGTTTGGGGCATCTCTTGGAGCTTCCCGATGTTGCCTGACCTCTGGCAGCCATCGCATGTCGAGACATAGGCACGAACATTTCTGAACATTGTGGGCCAATAAAATTCGGCCTGCAAAATCTTGGTGGCAGTTCTTTGGATTCCGCCATGACATCCATAAGGTGGGGTGTGACATTCGGGCCATGACCTTGAGGATATCTTCACCAGAGATGCATCTGTGTAGCTATCCATCGGGGCACCCCTTGAAAAGAAGGGGTCATCCCAGAAGTAATTTCGTACGTCAGAGAAAAAAATTTCTCTTTTGCTGTGGGGTTAAGTCTGAAGGTACCACCTTGGATGCCAAGTAATTTGCAATATTGGCGAAACAGGGTGGATCTCGGTTGATGAGAGCTAACAGGTGATCATCATAAAGTAGATCTCTCATGGGGTTGAATCATCTTTGAAATCCAAGGGAGGGTGCAACCTGGATAGATGGTCGGCAACTTGATTTTTAGCTCCGCTCCGATATTTGATCTCAAGGTCGAACTCTTATAGAGATAGCACCTATCTGCTGAGCCTAGGCTTGGATTCCTTCTTGGAGAACAAGTGCCTTAACGCCATATGATCTGTATGCACTATAACCTTGGAGCCGATGAGATAAGGTTTGAACATGTCCATGGCATAGACCACGACTAGAAACTCTTTCTCGACGATGGTGTAGTTTTGTTGGGTTGGAATGAGAGTTTTGCTGGCATAGTAGATGACGTGGTGGAGTTTGTCCTTCTTCTGACCGAGTACTGCTCCTACAGCATTGTCGCTGGCATCGCACATGACCTCAAAAGGTAAGGTCCAATCTGGAGGTTGCATGATCGGAGCTGAGGTATCTTGTTGAAAGTTGCAAGGAAATCTTCGTCAAAGATGAACGCAGCATCCTTGTGTAGCAGATCCGTCAAGGGCTTGGCTATTTTTGAAAAGTTTTGGATGAACCTCCGGTAAAAACTGGCATTGCCCAAGAATCCTCGGATGCCCCTGACATTCACGGGTGGGGGAAACTTCGCAATGACTTCAATCTTCGCATGGCCCACCTTGATGCCTTGGTTCGAGATTACATGCCCCAAGACCCACACCTTGCTAAACCATAAAATGGCATTTTTTCCCAACACCAAGTTAACTTCCTTCCACCTACGCATCACTTGTTCAAGATGGGTTAGACAACTAGAAAAGGAGGGGCCATAGACCACGAAGTCATCCATGAACACCTTTAATCTTTTCAATAAAATAAAAAAATTGCAATCATGCATCTTTGAAAAGTCGCAGGTGCATTACAGAGACCAAAGGGCATCCTCCTAGCAAAGATGCCATAAGGACATGTAAAGGTGGTCTTTTCTTGGTCGGCTGGGTGGATGGGTATTTGAAGCAAGCCCGAGAAACCATCAAAGTAGCAAAAATACTCATACTTGGCCAACCTTTCCAACATTTGGTCAATGAAGGGTAAGGGGAAGTGGTTTTCCGGGTTGCCTTATTTAACTTTCTAAAGTCTACACACATCATCCAACCAGTGGTGGTTTGGGATGTGATATGTTCTCCCTTTTCTTTTTCGACTATGACCATACCTCTTTTCTTGGGTACAACCTAGATTGGGTTGATCTAGTTGCTATCTGAGATAGGGTAGATCAAGCCGGAGTCTAGCAGCTTAAGGATCTCTTTCTTCACTACCTCCTGAAGGTTAGGGTTCAGACGCCTTTGCCCTTAGATCGAAGGCTTAGCATTTTCTTCAAGGGGTATCATGTGCATGCATAGAGATGGGTTCAAGCCCTTGATGTCGGCCATGGTGTAACTTATAGCTTCTCTATATCTCCTAAGTACTTTAAGCAATTGGTCAGTTTGGTCTGAGGTGAGGGCAGAGCTAACTATTGCAAGGTAAGTCGAGTCTGCGCCAAGAAATTCATACCTGAGGGTAAAGGGTAATGGTTTCATCTCTACCTGAGGTGCCTCCTTAGGGCATGAAGAGTTGAGTAGCTCTCTTGCATCCAGGCTTTCTAATGAGTAAGTTGTCGCAGGTGGGACCTCATCTTCTTATATTGAGTTGAGGAGCTTCGTGAACAGGGTTGAGTCAGGATCATCCAACAGATCTTCATCTAGAGTCAGACTTTTCTGAAGTGGGTCTTAGGTGAGGGCTACCGTCGAAACTTCTTGGATTACATCATCTTCACAACTTGAAATTTCATGAATAGTGTCGTAGGAAGTGTACTTCATTGCTTGGGTCAAGTTGAATTCGATCTTATCTTTCCCCACTTGGAAAGATAGCATTCTATTTTTTACATTGATGATGACACCAACTGTGGCTAGAAAATATTTTCCTATGATTAGAGGTGTGTTCAGGTCTTCCTCCATGTCTAAGATCACGAAGTCTACATGGATGTAGAACTTCCCGACCTTGATAGGTATGTCCTCTAGGATGCCTTGGGGGTATTTTATGGACCTGTCAACAAGCTGTAAAGTCATCTTAGTGGGCTTCAGCGTTGAGTTTCTTGCAGAGAGATTGGGGTATCAGGTTGATATTGGCTCCCAGATCACGTAGGGCCATGCTAACTTGGAGTTTCCTGATTTTGCAAAGAATCGAAAAGTTGCATGGAACCTTCATCTTCAGGGGAAGCTTGTTCTGTATGACTGCACTCATTTCTTCAGTTAGGGCCACCATCTCATGGAGATCTATCTTCCTTTTCTTTGAAAGTATGTCCTTCAAGAACTTGGAGTAGGACAATATTTATTTTATTGCCTCAACAAAGAGAATGTTGATGTGCAATTTCTTGAGTACCTCAATGAATCTAGTGAATTGTTGGTCCCTTTGAGTCTTCATCAACCTCTAGGGGAAAGGTACAAATCTCAGTTCGATCGAAGCTTCTAAGGTAGGGCTTGCTTTGGAATTGTCTCGTGGAGGTTCAGACAACTAGGAGCTAGGCTCTGGATAGGGTTTGCTTCGACTAGGGACTCTCCTTGAGGTTCGATTATGGCTTAGCCCTCTATTCAACATATCTGGGGCTTGCTTTAGTTGTTTCAGGCGGGGCTTGCTTCCTTGCAGATTCTTCTAGCTACTTCCCGCACTTGAGTGATAAGACTTGACATTTTTCTTGGGGGTTGACCTCAAGTTGTCCAGGGAACATTCCTAGAGGTCTTGTAGCAGAGCTTGTTTGCTGTGTTATTTGATTCTCCAAGATCTTGTTGTGGGATGCAAGTACAATCTTGGTGCACATCTGCTTCAAGGTATCATTTTGTTGCTTCATTGCCTCGCTTTATTGCTTCAGGAAGCTTTCCATCATAGTTTCAAGGCTTGACTTTCCTTGAGGTGAGGGTAGTGCTAGGTATTGTTGTGATGCGGATAAGGCCTGTTGTTGCTGATTGTTTTGCTGTGGGTACTAATTTTGTTTGAACTTATGAGATTGAGTCCTTTGTTGGTAGTTCTGGTTTCTGTATGATAGGTTGGGGTGAGACAGGATCCATGGTGGACCTTGATATTGCCTTGCGGTTTGATTTTGGTTAAATGGTGCAACATAGTTTGCTTGGTCGTCTTGGGGTTCTTGGACATTGTAGGCCACGTCTTGACATTGTGCCACTACATGCCCGATCATCCAGCATTACTCACACGAAACAAAAGGTGGTGTGGTTTGGTTAGGGATTGCTTGTGCTGCGAATATTTTTTGGCTTGAAGAGGTGTGGTCATTCTTTTTCTCCAACGTTTTCTAGAATAGGTTGATGAGGATTTCTATTTGAGTTGAGATGTTATCCAGTTTTGCGGGGTTACAGGTAGTGCTTCATTCTTCAGGTCTCTTTCTGTTCACCTGATCTTCTAGACATTCTCGGTGGGTCTTGATGACTCTCTTGATCAGTTGGTTTGGCTCATTTGTATTTCTGGACATGAATCTACCCCCAGCTACGGAGTCAAGAGTAAACTTGCTTTCAGGAGTAAGCCCGTTGTAGAAGGTCTGCACGGTCATCCACTTGTGGAACCCATGGTGAGGGCACTACTTCAGTAATTTCTTGAATCACTCTCAGGCTTCGTAGAGCGTCTCGTTTTCCCATTGGACGAATGAGGTAATATGGTTCCTCATCGTCACAATCTTGCGTGGTGGGTAGAATCTCATCATGAAGGCTAAGATAAGCTCGTCCCATGTCGTGACTATATTTGACTCTAGTTAGCGCAACCAGTCCTTGGCCCTGTCCCGAAGAGAGATAGGAATAGCCGAAGTCTGACTGCGTTGTTGGTAAGTCCATCACACTTGAAAGTGTCACAAATCTCTATGAAGTTAATCAGGTGTTGATTTGGATCTTCATGGGCAAGCCCGCCGACTTGGTTCTGACCCAAGTATCCGAGTATGGTTGGGTTCAGTTGGAACTTGTTGGCTCCAACTTTCGGCCCAGTGATTTCGGAGCTCAGACCTACTTCTGTAGGCATGCAGAATTCTTCTATGGCTCGAGTAGCATCTGGGTTGACCCCAACAGGTGGTATAACTTGATTGCCTTGGCCTCCAGCTAGATTACCTTGGCCTGCATTTCGATTGGGTTGGGCCATCTCGATGTTGTTTGCCAAAGCTCGAGCTTGGAATCTACGGATTCTCTGCTCTCACCTTCTTCTCCTGAAATTTCTTTCGATCTTAGGGTCAAACTCAAGGATATCTTCTTCTTTGGAGTTGGAACTTCACATGCAATTCTTTGGAGTGTGGTACGATATTCCCATAATGCATCATCCAACTTCATGGCCCAATCTTTTCGTGATCTTGCCACCATTTTTTCTAACATGGACTTCAACTCTCGATTAGCCAACTCAACTTGACCATTGGCTTGAGGATGATAAGGTGTGGTCACCTTATGTTTGACACTATACAAGAAGGGCATCTAAATGTTTGTTGCAAAAGTGTGTTCCTCCGTCACTATTTATGTCTCTTGGTACTCCAAATTTAGGGAATATGACTTTTTGCAAAATTCTTTTACAACTCTAGAGTCATTTGTTGGTGAGGCAATGGCCTCAACCCATTTGGACAAATAATATACCACAAACCAATATGTATTGGTTGTTGTAGGATGAAGGAAAATGACCCATAAAATCAATACCCCATACATCAAACTATTCCACTTCCAAAATGGGATTTTGGGGCATCTCATTTCTCCTCAATATGTTGCCGACTCGTTGAAATTTATCACATGAATCCACAAAACTTCTAGCATCCTTATGCATACTTGGCCAAAAGAACTCACATTGTTACCATAGACACGATCTTGTCCATGGAAAAGTGCCCTCCACATGCTAAGGAATGACAATCGCTCAAGACATCATACACCTCATCTTCCGGAACACATCTCTTTATCACTTGATGCGAAGCGTGCATTAAGATAGAAAATGAATTTGGGCTTGAAACATGGATAGGGCGTGAAAATAGGGCCAATCACAATAAATTTGTCTTCACTTCAAATCTTAAAATTTATAAAACCTAGCACACTCATCTTGCCGCAAGTATACGGCAATCATTGAGTACTTAAGGTATTGATCCACACGAAAAACTTTAATTTCGTACTTGTGCTCCCACTTTTCCTCAATTCAACTCGGTTTGGGGCTTGTTATCAGAGATTAAAGCCCGATCGCAAAGGAGTGAGGAATAATGAATTGAAAGAAAAAAATAGTTTTTTCAAAAAAAAAAGAGAAAACACAAAAAATAAAAGAGATAAATCTAATTATGGGAGGACACTAGGACCTCGGGTTCACCTCTAAGTCCAATTGATGCATGCATTTTATAACATATTTTAGGACCTGTATTAGGCATAATTTTGGGTCATTTTGGCATCGCATGCATCTATTTTATTTTTTATTTTTTCATATTATTTCGAGTCATGATTCTACTCATGTTGGTGATTGTTTTTCAGGAAATCAGCTAAAAAGGCTAAGGGCTGGGATCAACACAAAAATGAGCGCATTCAGAATGAGGAAAACAATTTACAGGGCTCATCACGGGCGGTGACAGGTCATTACGGGTCGTGATGAAGGTATAAAAGCAGCAGTTCAGCTGTCACGAGCCATTACATGTCATCACGACCTATCCAGCAGCCAGTGCAAGTTCAACTCAAATGTCATGGGCCGTTATAGTGTATAACAGGCCGTAATGATGAAGATGACGACTGCAACATTCATATCACGACCTATGCTGAAGCTCCAATTCAGAATTCCCAGAAGTTATGGGTCGTTACATGACATATCACGAGGCGTTAGGCGATATCACGACCTATGTCGAAGCTACAGCGAAGATGTTACGGGTTGTGATGTTTCATCAAGCGTCGTAAGTAGGGAAAATTTCCTCGGGAGATACCGGCTTGTGCACGAGTTACGTGTCGTTACCTTCCATCACGGGCCATGAAGATGAAGGCCAGAGGAAAAATCAAGCTATAACGAGCCGTTACATTTTGTAACGGGTCGTGATAAGATGTCGCAGATTTATATAGTCGCGGATTTTATAAGATTCGACGGTCGGGAAGACTTTTATTCGATCCAGGACTCTAGAGACTTGATTGAGAGATACTGCTAATGATTTAGAAGAGGCTTTTATGAGATTTTATCACCACCGTTTATGGAGATCAGAATATTACTGCAGATTCCTATGAAACCCTAATCTAGAGGGGGTATAAAAAGGAGGCTGAACAAATATCATATAGAAGGGAGATATTCAGATTATTATTCTACAGAGAAAGTCGAATTTGAAGAGAAGAAGCTAGAGAGATCTACCCAAAGCCTAGAGCAAAATTCAGATCTTTTGGAGGCGAAGAAGAGCAAAGAGTTGAAGATCTTCTGCAGAGATATATAGTTTGATTTCTTATTTCTTATTTCTTTGGAAGAACTATTTCTTGTTTTAGTTATCTTTGTTAGGAATTTCTGAACCCTATTTGAGATTGAGTTTTACTGATTTGTTTCTTTTAGAATATGCATGTTATCCTTAATGCTTTATTTTCTCTGTGAAGATTATGGATTTCTTTTATTGATTGTTTAATGTAATAAAATTCGTGATTTGATCTTTAGAGAGGATTGATCTTTGAATTCTGATTCCTAACATTGCATATCTCAATCTGATTACTCACAGGAGATTCAGATTGTGTGGTCTGTTGATTGGACTTGCTTAAGCAGTCAACAGTTTAAAAACTGCAACATTAAAGCATCTTAGGTTTAGATTGATTTAGGGTGGATTCGCTTGAACATCCCGGTTAATTTGAAGTTGACATAGGCGATTGTGTTTGTTTAGAGGATCATATTTTAGGCAATTCTTCATCCATCATTAGAAGCAATTATGTTCAATCTGATTTAGTGGTGAGAGATTTCTAAATCTTCCAACTTGATTTGATCTTATCTGAGATTTTATCTTTTCTAATCTTTTATTTTCTGAATCAAAACTGAAATTAATCTTTTATCTACTACTTTTGGAATTAGATAAGGCTAGGTTACATTAGTCCTTGTGGGTTCGACATCCTTACTCTTTTCATTATATTACTTGAACGACTAGTGCGCTTGCTAGTGTATTTAGAACGCATCAAGTTTTTGGCGTCTTTGCCAGGGATTTGATATAGGTCAAAAAAGTCGTATCAAGTTTTAGGCGCCGTTTCGGGAGATTAATTGTTAACTTACTTGTCTAATTTCATT
>LTAE01018289.1:0-11891 GCA_001647135.1 Pontederia paniculata
GAGATCTTTGCTGAGTGGAACCGCGGCGAGCTCGAGAGCTTCCTCATCGAGATCACTGCGGACATCTTTAAGGTCCCTGACGAGCACGGAGAAGGCGAGCTCGTGGATAAAATATTGGATAAGACCGGGATGAAGGGCACAGGAAAGTGGACCGTGCAGCAGGCGGCTGAACTCTCTGTTGCCGCACCAACCATTGCCGCCTCCCTGGACTGCCGGTACCTCAGCGGCCTCAAGGACGAGAGGGAGGCCGCAGCTTTGGCTCTCGATCAGGCTGGCATTGGCAGCAATGGGGATTTATCCACTGGGCGCCGCTCTGTTGACAAGAAACGGCTGATAGATGATGTTAGGCAGGCGCTCTACGCCTCTAAAATCTGCAGTTATGCTCAAGGTATGAACTTGCTGAGGGCCAAGAGTGAGGAGAAAGCATGGAACCTCAATCTGGGGGAGTTGGCGAGGATCTGGAAGGGAGGGTGCATCATTAGGGCAAGGTTCCTGGACAGGATCAAGAAGGCCTATGAGCGCAATCGTGGCCTTGCTAACTTGATCGTCGACCCAGAGTTTGCTAGGGAGATGGTGCAGCGCCAGTCAGCATGGAGGAGAGTTGTTGGGCTTGCAATTGAAGCAGGAATAAGCACACCTGGTATGTGTGCCAGTTTGGCCTATTTTGACACTTATCGCCGGGCGAGGCTCCCTGCGAACCTGGTGCAGGCGCAGAGGGATTACTTTGGGGCACATACCTTTGAGAGGATTGATCGCCCGGGAGCGTTCCACACAGAGTGGTCAAAGATTGCAAGGCAAAGCAAAAGTGGTGCAGGCATCCTCAACTAAGGTGATTGGACGGTAAAATCCTATTTATTAATGGTAATGAATGAAATTGATTAAAAAATTAGGTTCTCTTAAGGTTGTTGCCCTTTCTCTTCTTAGTAGGATTTGCTGTTAATAATGGTGCGTCTCTCTTAGATGTGCATGTTGAGAATTTGGCCATTATATGGAACCCTTGAATCTTGGCAAACTCGAAAAATGTTGCTGAAGTCGAGTTCCATTTTGTCATTGTAATTTTACATTGATGTTTTTATTTGAAAGGATCATTAGCTCTTTTGTTCTGCATCATTGGTGGTAACTTTTTTATCGGTCTCCTAGCAAAGATGTGAGATATTATTTCAGCGGACCAATGCATGATATGAATTTCATTTTGGTATATGTTGAATGCTGCATAATGCTAACCGATGAACTCAATTGTTTATTGGTTACACATTACATGTTGAAAATTCCATTTGTATATTATGTCGCTTTACTATAAATAGGACTTCAAGTTTGATTGACTTGACTGGGAATTTGGGAGTCCTATATTTATGGGAGTTCAAATTTTCTTCACAATCCTCTTTGCTATGGGCATGTGTTATGGGCTAAAACCAAATTTGACAATTTCTTCGACTGCTTGAAAAACATCTTTTAATAAAGTAAATCTAGACATTCATATACTCTTTTGAAAGTAGGTGTTCTAATTCCGTATTGATAAACACAGTTATACATATCTCATGCTAAAATTCTATGTGCAATTTGTAGTATTAACTAATTGATTAAGTTCTTGCTTTTCTATTTTTATGTTTATGTAACCAATTCATGCTGTAAAATGGAAACTTCCCTAGTAATTTCCATTAAGAGATATGCTTAATGATCTTAAAGAAATTCGGCAGTTACTCCCTCTCAAAAACAAAAGAGGTTTTCCAGTAACCGTACAATTTGTGTGCTTCATGCCTAGCACGAAAGTGTGCTTCATGCCTAGCATTCCATATCCCCCACAAATAGTACAGCCAAAGCGTATCGCCAAATCACATCGCCACTAACCTGCTTGGAGCGAAAATGTGCTTCATGTCGAGCATTCCATATCCCCCACAAATAGAACGCAAAGAGTGATAGAAGGGTTGATCATGAGGAGTGATCAAGAGAACCACCCTCGAGGGTCCAGTTGCTCGTGTCTCAAGAACCTTATTATTCAAAAGTAAAACCCACTTCTCGTTGTAGGATATTCCATAGGTTGACACTAAAGGGGCATGAGAAAAAGAGATGAATATTGGTTTCCAAATGAGAACTGCAGAGCGAGCATGCACCATTGTTCAAAGAGAAAGAATAATAGGCGATTTTTGATAGGAAGACGTAAATGTGCAAGCTTCTAGAAAAAAAAACTAGATTTTAAGGGGGGGGGGGGTCCTGTGCGGCAGCTCTTAGGCGACGTCAAGCGGAGCGCTGGAGCGGCAGCGTTCCGATTGGGCGCGCAGCGCACCGGTGCCGCGGGCGCACCGAAGGGGCGATTTGGTCACAATGTGGAGCGTCGGTCCGCTATTGTGGCATGCACACCGGAAACAGGATTTTAATATCGAACTATTTTGATTAATTTTTTCGAGTCAGTCTGCTTTAGACTTTTACTCCTATCTATTTAGTAAGTAGCCCATGTTTTAAAAAAAAATTACGTATTATTTCTTCATAAATACGCTGGTAAGTAGAGCTTTTTTATTCTCGTAAGTAAACTGGTTCTACGCTCTCACGAGATTTCATTGGTATTGCCCTCAAAAATGAGAATTTTTTTCCGCTTTAAATTCATATATGATGGGAAGAATTCTCAAACGCTTACATTCTCAAATAGCTTATAAAAAACAAAAAAAGTCCATTTTGTTATGCTGTGCTATGAATAATGGGGCTGTTTTGCAATGAAATATAATAGAATACACATAAAGCTCTATTCTTTGGAACACAATCAAATGAGCACTAAAATATTATGGAATACTAGATAGTGTTCTGGTATTAAAGTGAAATTGAAATATTATGCACAATTTTTGTCACTCACCAAAATAATAAAAGTTTTCTTTATCAACCAAACATATAACAAAATAAGAATTTTTTAATTTCTGAAACATCAGTGCATTAATCAAAAAGAAAAAAAATACCACATGAAAAATACCATATTTTTTAATAATACCATTTTATATTCCAATAAGATGTCTCCAGCTCACCTAATCATAGGAAATAATAATATAAAAGATAAATAAATAAATAAACAAATCCGACACTTGGCGATCACAAAAGGCCCAATAGTTTTAGCCCAAACCTGAATCACACGGTCCACTCGCCCCTTCGTTGCCTCGACGGGTCCTCCTTACCAACCTCCCAATTAGGTCCCCAATGGAAACAATTCACCCATTCTAACACCCAATTCCGGACCCACAAGTACTACCAATCATTCATCGCCAGCTCTCCAAAAACTTGACCGGGTCTTGTTGCCTGAAGCATCCAGCAACATTACAATTAATTAACAAATCCGCACCCTTTGCCGTCTGCCACTTCGCCACATCGACGAGTCCGCCGTCCTCAAACAAATGTTTCGCCCATTTACCACCTCAAATATGCTAAATTCTCCTTACAAGTCCCTCATCCGTAGTATACTGAGGGACTTATTTGTAACAAACTTTACCTCCCAAGGACCATAGTGCAAAACACGCAACAAACCATTCGTTCTATTTGTAATGTTCCTCTGCCCACTCCCTCTCGACCAGGGACCATCTCCTTCTCCGTTCGATCTCAAACCCTAAACCCCTTGCTTGCGGCGGCGGAATAGATCTCCGGTGATCACCGGCGGCTGCGAAGGAAGGCGATGGAGGCGGCTGCGCTCTCTCGTATCGGTCTCGCCGGTCTCGCGGTGATGGGCCAGAACCTCGCCCTCAACATCGCCGAGAAAGGCTTCCCCATCTCCGTCTACAACCGGACGACGTCCAAGGTCGACGAGACCGTCGCCCGCGCCGCCGAGGAGGGCGGCCTCCCGCTGTTCGGCCACCACACCCCACGGGACTTCGTCCTCTCCCTCTCCCGACCCCGCACCGTCGTCATCCTCGTCAAGGCCGGGGCGCCCGTGGACCAGACCATATCCGCCCTCTCCCACTTCATGGAGCCCGGCGACGCCATCATCGACGGCGGCAACGAGTGGTACGAGAACACCGAGCGCCGCATCCGCGACGCCTCCGCCCGGGGCCTCCTCTACCTTGGCATGGGCGTTTCCGGCGGCGAGGACGGCGCGCGCAACGGGCCTTCTCTGATGCCCGGCGGATCTTTCCAGGCCTACCGCAACGTCGAGGACATCCTCAGGAAGGTGGCTGCCCAGGTCGACGACGGCCCCTGTGTCACCTACGTCGGCGAGGGCGGCGCCGGGAACTTCGTGAAGATGGTGCACAACGGCATCGAGTACGGNGTTGGCTAGGCAAAAGTGAGCGTTGAGCGCCTCACCGAATGTTTCCCAGGACTCAATTGGATCCATGTCGCCACGGTCGACGTCCTCGCAAATGCAGCGCCACTAGAGGTTGGCCATATCTTGCAAGAAGGATGCGTTGAGTATCATCCTCTCTTCCGATGTAATGCCCTGGGCTTCGAGGTAGTGCCGGACATTCCAAAGGAATTCCTTGATTTCCTTGGCCGATCGCTCGCCTTTGTAGGGTCGTGGCCTCGGGGGGGAAGGGGAGGGGATCGGAATATTTCAAGTAGTGCTCCAAGCAGGCCTGCCAGGATGATACGGCGGCATAGATAAATTTGACAACAGTAAAGCCATGGTTATCAGGTAGCCAAATCAACACATCATCATTGGCTACAACATGTAAGTGTATAGAACAAATAGCAGAGACAAGTGAAGGACCAAAAAGATTTTGTCATGTGAACTAAGTTTTTCTGTTGCATGCATATGCTAATATGCCCATTAAGCTGAAAAAAAAGGCAATTTCTCAGAATTGGTAAGTGCAGATCATAGAGTCTGGATCGGCAAATGGACAAAGAATGGTTTTTTCGTTTGGTTAGATCAAAGGTAAGAATCTTCCTGCTTCCACCATTCCTCAATAAAATCATTTCACAATATTTTCTGAATCCTGACCAACCAGATCAGTGTCCATTTCATCATGCATCAAGATCACATCCAGCAGACAACCCATTACAAAGAAGGAAAAAAATACTAATCTTGTAGAGAATCAAGGAAGATTGTTATGATTAATCTGCTCCAGTTTTCTGGGACTTGCTTCAATTGATGTGGGAACTTCGAGTCTGTTTAGCTATTATATTTGCTCGTATGGGTACTGTAATTCGTTAGATTCTCCTAACTTGATGGTCATGGTTTTGGAAGAAAAAAATGGAGATTATATGTAAACCAAAGTTTGAGAAGAATTCCATTTGCCTTTCAAAAAAAAAAGGGTAAAGCAAATCGTTTGTCTACATGTTTAATAAACTGGGGAATTTGTGGCATTGGTGGTACGAGAAAGAGATCATTGTTGTTATTGTTCCTAATCTTTCGCTGTGAATCGTTAAAAAGATAAGTGATGAAGTCTTTTGTTCTCACTATATAAGGATTTAAGCTTAGAAAGAGACCTCGTGCTATTTATGGCGTAGGCATATGAGAGTGTTGTCTTTCTTGCCATATCTGATAGTGTTGAGTGGCTGAAATTATTAAGCCCCTGAACTTTTTGGGATCTCCGAATCTGAAGATTTTACTCGTTCTTCTTGTTATGCCTCTACCGTTGCCACGGGCATTCTTTTCAGTGTGTGCTAGTTTCTCTTGCACTTGCTACATGGTAATACTGTATGTATTCCATTTTTCTTTTTTCTCCTTGCACACTCGGAAAAAAAAATTGATGTTCATGAGAAAAATCACATCCTCATCCAACGAGTAGAATTGTGGAACTCATTCCGTTTCACAAATCTAAAGATTACGTGATGACAGTGAAAAGTCTAAGCAACATAATCTATCACCATGTACCCTTTTAAAAGGATAATGATTATAGTCCGCTTGAGGTTAATTGCTTCCTTCAACATTGGCCAGACTCTGATTTTTGCTATAGTTCTATTCTATGATTGCATATTTACATAATCACAGCACAATTGGCATTGTTCATCGTAAAGTGATCTGCCCCACTTTTATGTCGAATACTTTTATACTTGCACATTTTTGGTGTGAAGTTTGAAAGTTTAGCAATTTCAATTTAGTGCATCGAGTGATAAACATTTGTGCAAATCATAGAAGGATTGAGCTTATTAATCATACAATTAAACTATGGAAAAAAATGATTGAACATAGGTTGAGAGGAGAGACTAGTATTTTTGAAAGACAGTTTAGATTCAGGCTAGAAAGATTCACTACAGAGGCAATTTATTTACTAAGAGGGATGATGAGAAGTATTAAGTAGAAAAAAGAGATTCACATATAGTTTTCGTTGATTTAGAGAAGACGTATGATCATACATGATGACAAGGAAATAGATACCCAAAAGACAAGCTCAATCTCTCAAAAGTAATTCTGGATCTCTATTTTTGGAAATAATCTTTGTTTGATTCATATTCATCTTCGTATTTAAAATATCTAGCATATCAATATTTGAATTCTGGTACTTTGGCATGATCTGAAAGAAATCATAACTATATTTCCTATTTTATGCGTTTTAAATGTTAAAACACTTAATTTGTTAAATTACGGATATCTTTCTTGTTTTGTGCAGATAAGATTTGTAAGGAGTTTTTGGAGATTATGTAGAGATTAAAAGTCGTAACAACCTAACAAATATGGAGGAGGATAATTATGTTAGCAACCGACTTGGAACACAAGGAAGAGGAGGGGTTTAAAATGAGTAGAACACCGAAGGACTAGGGGGTAGGAGGACGGACGCTAGAGTTTAATTCTGTTGCGCTTTTATTTTTCCGGCAAGAAACAATGTTGGTCATTCTATGTTTTGGACTTATGTATCTTAACTCGAGGATGTCTGGCAAAACTTCTATTGTCGGGATCCCGGGGAATCCTCTGTTTCTAATCTATCTCGCTTGACTCTTTTATTCTCATGATAATAGGCTACTTGTTCTCGCGTTCTAATTCATAGATGATTTGTGGTTTTTATCTTCTTGTGGTTTTCTTGTTTATTCGTCTGATTTCTTCTAAGTGCACATTGTCCGCAAGGGCCTTATAGTGTTGTCACCTTCACACCGTGAGCCGAGAGGCTAGTGATGAAGTTTGGGGGAATTTTAGTCTAGGGCTTGCCTTCTGGATTGGGGTTAGGTGCCCTTTCCATGAAGCCTAACCTGGAGCGAATAAACTATATAGTTTTGAACTAATTTATGGATTTGGAAAGAGAGGGGAACCAAATTATAGTTGTGACCTTGACCCTGAGAGGGGCTTGGGGGAACTAATCTCTTAGTCGGCCCGCGAGCATATGCCATGAGAGTGGGGGCTTGCTGATTAGGTGACCATCACAAGAGCGGGGTTATGCTCCGGCTTATGGGAATACTAACTGATTTTTTAGATCCTCTTAGTAAAGAGGGTAGATCATACAATTTGGAGTCCGATTAAAAGAGGGAAGAAGATCAATGCAAACACTTGGCGAGCTAATAGAACAAGATCTATTGGCGAATAATATATCCAAAGATTTGGTTACTGATAGAGCGCAATGACGTCGTATGATCTATGCAGCCGACTCTACTTAGTGGGATGAAGCTTTATTGTTGTTGTTGTTGTTGTTGTTATTGAGTGATAAGTATTTGCTCGTTTGTTAATGCCCATGAAATTTTGCCTACACCTTTGATGAATTTTTTAGCTAACTGGTGGGTGTAGTAGTCTTCAATGATTAAAGTAGTTCACTTTTGTACTGTTTTGACACCTCTAAACCTTTCTCTTACGTAGAAATTTGAAAGCATATCAAAAGCCACTTGCATATATCTTGACTTATGTATGCCCACATAAAGATAGCATTCCATAAGAATTGATTCAACTAAAATATGTTGAAGCATTTTCTCTTGTTCGTCAGACTCTTGGTTTGTTGAATCGATGTGTTTATTTATCTTTTCACATGCTTGGCATTATACTGACCGATCTATATAACAAAATGATGAAAATATCCGGAAGTTTATGCTCTAGAAAAATGCAAAGCGAGTTAGCTCTTTAACACAGGTTCCTACTGGCTCTTTAATTTATCTGAGTGATTGGTACTACATTTTTGTCTGTCAACAGTTACTTGTTTCCTGGGTTATGATTACCTTATTCTATTTATATATAGCATCTTCCAGTGGATAGTTTCCTTCACTGCAACTTTTTTCTGTGTTTATTTGATTCACACTTCATAGGTGATCGTGTCACTACACATGAAGTGAAGTCTCACCTTGTGACAGCTTTGTTTGTATGGGATTCTTGAGTCAAGTAGCCATCAGAATAGCAACATGTTATCCTTAGTGGCTATGATATCCGGAAAGAGATCTCTGCAGAGCATTTCTGTTCAGACTTATTTTATTCTCTAACCGTTTGCTGTGGGCCTTCGCCTTGATCATATTCAATGCTAGCTATGCACAATATCCAAAAGACGAAAGACAAGTAGTATATATTAACCATCTTAGATTTTACAGGTGTCGGGACTGATGGGATCATTTTGGGTAGATGAACTTGTTACTTTTTGTGTTAATGCATCACATTGTTCGTAACACAGGTGATTAGATGTCACTAAAGTGATTGATAGTTCAGCTTAGCTCTACGATATGCCTTTCAGCTTTATCGTTGTCTTATGCGAGATTCGCACCAAAGTTGATTGGTTCCTTTTATGTTGCCAGATGCTTTAAGGTCACAATTCTGATCAGCAACGTTTTGCAATACAGTTTCACTTAATGCTTGTAGTTTATAAATCCTTACGTGCATCTTTTGATCTAAGTTTGATTAATTACATGGTTTCATGGACATCTTCTAGCATGTGTGCTAGGCCTATGAAACCTTGTGGTATGAGTAATATTTCCCAGATTTGCTAGTCCCCGTCCAAGCATGCACAGAAGCAGCCAGAGGAGCCTTTAGTTCATGCAATAGATGCTAAGATTGGATGCAGATAATAACCATCATAACTGCAAAAATGGCTAATGGTTGTGACACAGACACTTCAGGCTGTCTGAAATGGCCGACCGAGAAAATAATAGCGTTTAGCGATAAAATGAGGGATGAACTTTGTTAATTTACTTAGATTTGCTTATTGCCTGTCATTTTGCTTGAGAAACTTGCAGTCTGACACTAACTTGGATGGTCAGAATATGCAATCTAATCCTTTTCATGGATACAACAAGATTGGCATTGCCTGCTGCTAACTTTACTTGGCAAGGAAAGAGACTAGACCTTCCTCATTGCTATCTAGAATAGATTTTTAGCAGAGGGACAGGGACAAGGCCTTTTGCTCTTTACTGTTCAGAAGAAAGAGACTACTAGATGCTAACTAATCATGATGTGAACATTTTTGTTTCCTTTTTTTTCCTTAGTTGCCCGAGTTTGGAGTTTTGATATTGCTCCTGCCTGGTTATCTTTGGCATTAAAAACTAGGAGGTTAAGTTGGTGAAATTTCTTGTTAAAGTTTTCACTGCTTTTGGCAGTCTGAGTGGCTGCTTCTAATCTGAAATCAACGACATCAGCGAGGTGACATGCAGTGAACAGAAACTTCAATCAATCTAGGTTTCAGAAAGCTCATTCTTGTAATAGTGACAGAAAATTCTGAATGATACTTTATTATCTGAATTTACATGGATGCCATGCACTTTAACATTTAGAATGAATCCACTTAGATGATATGAAATTTATCAGAGGATTGGTTTCAGGCTTTCTTTCATTTACTGAGCTCAGGTCATTGATCATTATTTATATGTGAAGATTATGCTACTTAGATTACACTTCTGCATTGTTTATCTGAAAACTGCTTCAATTGCACATAAAACAAGTAAATTTAAGAAAGAAATACTGAAGTCTTCTGCTTGAGTATTTACTGATCGTCAGAGTTCAACACTTTTGAGATGGAACAAAAGAGGAACAATAAGCATTGCAATGACCACCAAAATATGTTAAATAACAGAGATTTATATTCACATTTCTTGTCACAGCTCTGACAAGTTGATGTAGAATTTGCTCGCAAATACTGTCACATTTGAGAAGTGTATGAATCGGATGCACTGTGGAAAGTGACAATTCACTCATTTACTGTCATCAAACTTACATTTTCTAGTCTTGAAGTGCTGTGAAACCAGGTTCCACTAAACAGTTAACTAGTGGCACAATAATTCAAGGTTAGTCAAATGGTCATCTGCTCAATGAATTTAAATGGATGTCCTTTCAATCTAGTCACCTTGTGTTTATTCTCTTCTAGTACATCCCTGCACCATCATTGCACCATCAAATTTGCCATCTGCAAACAGCATGCCTTGTGAATCTCATACAATTCAACCTGAACAGTAAATGTAAAGGCCCAAACTTGCATAAAGCCCACCAAGGGCATTTTCAAGAAAATAATAATAATAAAAAAAATCAGATTTTGATCGATCGCTCAGATCATGACATGTGTCCCAGGGTATTATATATATCCCTCTCTCTTCCATCCACTGTAGCCGCTACAGTGATTTCTCCTCCCCCACTGTTCGTCTCCTCCACGCACGGCGAACCAGGGCAGCAGCGACGCCGGCAATTTCGACGACCATTCCACCATCGGACGGTACGTCTCTCATCCTCTCGACGACATGAACCCGGTGATATGAGTTGATTGGGGTTTTTCTTCGTGTTCACAGCTCGAAGTCGAGGCGACGCCGGCGGATGCGGATAGGAATCCGATTGATTTCAGGAACGACTCGCGACACATTCCGACCCTCTCTTCTCTCGGTGAGTTAGTACATGTTTTGAGCTGTTCAGGAGTCGATTTGAGTTGTATTCGTTCTTTTCCAGTGGTGAATTCAGATCCTCAAGGATTTGGGGCGCCGGAGATGATGACGCGGCATCCGGCAGGCGCGCAACCATCGACAGCTCAAGCGTGGAGAGAGGGGGGGAATCCAGCGACTCTCGTACGCAATTCACGGCTGGTCTCTTCTCGGTAAGTTTAGGTTGCGATTTAATTGACTTGTAGTGTTATTCCATCGAGTTGAATGATTGATTCCGTTGCTGCTTTCCGGCGATATCGCAGCCCCATTTTCTTCGTCTCATTAGAGCGCCGATGCGAGTAATATGTGATTGCGCTCGAGAAACTCTTCCCGCTTCTCATTAGGTGACTGCTAAATCTTTTCTAGCTGCCATATCAAACTTTTTGAGTGGTGATTTCTGTTCGATTTCTACAGCCGCTATTTCTCGTTCGGCTGCGCATCATCGGAGCCGGAAGAGAGACGATTCGTGAGGACAACACAATTCTGCAGTTTTCGCACGTGCGCCATCGGTGCTAGCAGAGATGACCGCAGATTTTTCTCTTCTCGGTTGTTCCGATGAGTCATCAATAATCGCATTGATTAGGTGTTAGTCGAAGTTTCACTTGTTGGTTTCTGCATTTGGCAATGAAACAGTGTGACAAACTTACTGCTGAGTTTCCGGCCAGCCATCGATGGATATCCAGGGGGTAAGCAGCTGATGAGTTGCATTTAAAGCTGCAAGTCTATAATATTGATTTCTATATGCATCTACTAGATCTTGTTGCTGTCCACTTCGCACATTGTCGAATCTGTACGGAGTTGTCAGGTTGAGAGTGTTGCTGATTTGTTGGAGGTAAGTTGAGACTTAACGTAAAGTGATACGATGTTTGATTTCGTGCTTATGTGCTAGCTGATCCCAAGGCATACATGTACTGATTTTTCAGATTTTCGACTTCTTGACGTTGACGGAGTAGACTAGGAACCCGATGATTTAGGGCTGCACACGGTGAGTTTATAAAGTTAATAATGTCATGTTCAAGGCTGATTTTGGTTTAGATAAGAAGGGTGAACCGCTTAATCTTATGCATGTAGGTTCGCATTTGATACTTGAGCCTATCGTGGCTTCCGACTCGAGGTGTTACCTATCCCATTGGATTCGCTCGAGGTAAACTAACTTGTGGATTATAAACATCACGTGT
>LTAE01018313.1:0-15126 GCA_001647135.1 Pontederia paniculata
ATATATTACGTGTGCATCGGTCGTCCATTCCTTCAGCTTAGGCCGACCGCTATTCTGAACTTGAATATATCTTGTTTCAGAAATCAGCTCAACAAGTTCATCAGTACAGGCTGAGTTCACTTACAAATTTGTGATCATTCAAAATATTCTCGGGATCCTAGATTCAACACAAACATCTTAGAGTATTTGGTTGTAGAGCTTTTGTTCACATCCCAAAAGATGAGAGATTAAAACTTGACAGCAAGACAAAAGAGTGTGTCTTCCTCGGGTATGGAGATGGAGAGTTTGGCTATAAATTGTGGGATCCTGTTGACAAAAAAGTTGTCAGAAGTAGAGATGTAGTGTTCTTGGAACACCAAACAATTTAATATCTATCGAAAGATAAAGAGCCAACATCGTTCAAAGATTATCTAGCTTAACTAAGTTCAGTTGAAGCTCCAATGGAAGATGACACAGTTCCAAAAGCTAATCAAGATGACAATAGAGATGATACTGATTCAAATGATTCAGATTCACCTTCGGATAGTCAAGTTGATGATGATGTAGAGCAACCTATTCAACAAGATGTACCAGAGCCAGAGCCTCAAGTGAGAAGATCAAAAGGAGAAAGACAAGAATTAAAGCAGTACCCTCCAACTGAGTATGTGTTATTAACTGAAGGGGGAGAACTAGAGCGTTATGAAGAAGTCTTGTCACGTGAGCAAAAAACTAACTGGATGAAAGGAATGTAGGAGGAGATGCATTCTCTACATGAGAACAACACATATAAACTGGTGAAGCTTCCTAAAGGCAAAAGAGCACTCAAGAACAAATGGGTATTTCGGCTGAAAAGTGAAGAAAATAATCCACACCCAAGATACAAGGCAAGATTAGTTGTCAAGGGATTGAGACAGAAGGAAGGAGTGGACTTTGATGAGATATTCTCTCCAGTGGTTAAGATGTCTTCAATTCGTGTAGTTCTTGGATTATCTAACAACAAGAACATGGAAGTTGAGCAACTTGATGTCAAGACAATTTTTCTCCATGGTGACATGGAAGAAGAAATTTACATGGAGCCACCAGAAGAGTTCCAGGTGAAAGGAAAGGAACATCTGGAATGTAAATTGTAGAAAAACTTATATGGGCTCAAATAGGCACCTCGTTAGTGGTACATGAAGTTTGTGCCATTCATGATGCAATAATGATACAATAAGATAAATACAAATAATTGTATCTTCGTGAAGTATTTTTCACATGATGATTTTATCATTCGATTGTTATATGTTGATGACATGGTTATTGTAGATCGTGACAAAAGCAAGATTGACAAACTGAAACAGGAGTTGAGTCAATGCTTTTTCATGAAAGACATATGAGTAGCAATGTGCATTCTTGACATGAGGATCACTCGTGTTAGAGAGCAGCGCAAATTATGGTTATACCAAGAGAAGTACATTGAAAAAGTCTTGGAGAGATTCAATATGAAGAATGCAAAAGCAGTTTCATCACCACTTGCAAGTCACTTCAAGTTGAGTTCTATACAGTGTCCTACAAGCAATGCTAAGAAACAGAAGATGAAGTATGTACCATATGCATCTATAGTTGATAGTCTGATGTTTGCAATGGTTTGCATAAGGCCAGACATAGCATATACAGTTGGTGTGGTTAGTCGATTCCTATCAAATCCTAGTGGAGAGCATTGGGATGCAGTTAAGTGGATTCTCAAATATCTTCAAGGCACTTCTAATGTTTGTTTATGTTTTTTGTGACTCTAATCCAATACTAGAGGGCTACACTGATGCTGACAAGGCAGGTGATGTGGATAGTAGGAAGTCTACTTCTGGTTACTTGAAGATATTTGCAGGAGCAGCAGTCTCATAGTAGTCCAAGTTACAGAAGTGTGTTGCACTATCAACAACTGAGGCAAAATATATCGAAGCTACTAAAGCATGCAAGGAAGTTCTATGGATGAAGCAATTTTTGGAGGATTTAGGCCTAAATCAGAAGAAGTATCATGTTCAATGTGATAATCAGAGTGCTATACATTTGAGTAAGTATTCTAGTTTTCATTCTAATCTAAGCATATTGATTTGTGTTATCACTGGATCCGTGATGAGATAAAAAAGAATAGATTCTACATTCAGAAGATCCATACTGACAAGAATGTGTCAGATATGATGACTAAGCCTCTACCTAGAGAAAAGACTAAGTTCTGCAGGGAGCATGCAGGTATGTTGGAGCTATCTGCATAATTAAGAAGGGGAAGTTTGTTGGGCCTTTATTAATTAATGCGGGGCGCACATGGAAAATAAATTAAATTAAAAACATAATTGGACTTGGAGACCAAGTTGGTGACGTCATATATATATGCATCAAGTTTGGAGCCGTGAGGTGGAGGGGGTTCATGCGCGAGAAAAAAGATGAAACCGCGCACAGCAGTCCGCACAACTGCCGACAAGAAAAAGAGATAAATAGAGAGGAGAGAGAGTTTTTTGGGATTTGTTTTGGAGGCGAGTTTTGATCCATTTTCAACGAAACTTCCAGCACAAATTCTCTACAGTCTTGTCGTTAATCTCTAGTATTCCGGGGAGATCCTTCTGACTTCTAGCCCAAGTTTCGAAGAGATTATTCTGCAAGATCCAGGATTAATTCTTGAGACTTTTACTTATGTATTCCTTTGCTGAGATTCTTGTATCCTATTTTTTCATAGTGGAAGATTTGTTGCTCACTCTCGTGATTTTTTCCTCTGACCTTGAGAGATTTTCCACGTAAATCTTATGTGCATATGGTCTGATTTAATTCTCTTTATATTGTCATCACCCCATTTAAATTTATGCATTAAGGGAAGAAAATAATTTCGCAAATATTTGTTCAACCTTTAAATATTCTCACCAACTCCACATAACTTAAATACTATCCTCAATTAGTCTTGATGCCTTTTTTTTCTCATTGTTAAATACAAATTAGAATTTGACATTCAATTTAAGATTAAAATCTAACAAATCCACACATCCTTGATTTTTTTTTCAATGACATTTTTAACTCATATTCCCTCTTGTCACTATTTGCCATTAATGAATTTCCATCAAAATTTATGAAGAAACTCCAACTTGACATTGACTCCTTCATTGGTTTTTTATTGTCTTTTACTCCTCTTTCAAAAACGTATGTCAACTAAAGTCGATTCGAGCTCTCAATCGAGGATTTGAAGTCATCTCATTCTAGTCATTCTTTCGACGAACTTTTTAACCAACACATCATAGATTTCAACATTAATGACTCGGTCATGCATTGCTCCAATCAATATTTCGATCAGCTTTCAACTAGTCCATTCAACATACCTAACTAGGCGATGTATTAATGATATGTACCAATGAATCACAACTAGATGATAGAGGTCGAGAAATGACACTTGAAATTTAGTCAAATGGACTAAATGAGACGTGATGAATGAGTGTGAACAGAAAATTGATTATAAGTCTCTACTCGAGAATGATGAGCCACAATCAATGATAACCAAAATAATAATAGATATTGATTATAATTGGTACGATGCACCTTGATTAAACAATTTCAAAAATTTACAGCCATGATTTAATAATCATCAATGATCTTGAAATTGATAAAGATGAGCTAGGAATCAATATTGATTTGTCATGTTTGACAATGAAAAACCATAAGTCGACAGCATTGCCAAAAATCAATAACGATGAATGCTGATAAATAATGATTTTTTAGAGGGTCATGATAAATATAGATGAAATAAGAATTGACAGCAATCTTTGATCAATATTTATAAGTCATGTCTATGGGTCCATATTATGTAATTAAAAATTATGATTTACGCCAATGAATCAAAATCAATAATTAGTTGATAAGCAATAATGATGAATCATAAAGTGATGGCAGATTAATAAGCAGTTGCCAATCATTGAATGATTGAAAATTGACGATGAAAATTAATAACGAGTGTTGAATCAGTAGTTGATAGAGGTGAATTGACAATGATAATGTGTCGATAATAAATCAAGATCTCACAAATAATTCATAATTGACAATGATGAACCGGACATCACATTGGATCATGAAAACCATGTGACATATTAGAATTATTTAGCGAAATATGTAAATCGATCATAATAATCATGAAATCCACGGGATTAATCTAATCGTGACAAATATATGTCGTGATAATAGTGACTTCTCCAAGTTAATGATGGTACCTCGAACATCCTTAATAGCAAATCACAAATCTTGACAATAAGTCAAGAGTCCATTAGCAAAAGTGGACACTTAGGTCTCTTTTCTTTAGTTTTTAGCTTATCACTTTTGTTCCACAACTCTAAACTTGAAAGGTTGTTTATTTGCCTCTACATAAGTGGCACAATTCACTAAACCCATTTGCTCATGGATAGGAAAAGTAGTTTATCGATACTAAAAATATTCTTGTCTTACTCAAGGAGCGTTGTAGAGGATTTCTAACTTGATAGTAAAAATTGGCACTACAACCTATTTCAGGTAATTAGCTCCCTCCTTTGTTCCTCATAATCAAGAACACAAATGTAACAATTACAAAAGATTCTTATATTCCAATCAATTTCAAGTTAAATCACATGTTTCATCCATGCCCTCCAAATAGTTCAAAACAATCTTGGATTAGGACACTCTATAATTCATTTATTTTTTTCCAAGATTTCTCATTTTGGATATGCACGGGAGTTCAATTATCTAAATCTTGACTATCTTCGAGTCTTGCTTACTCTCAAATTCATCAATGTCATTATCCTTGGTTTAATTTACCTTAACAAATCAAGTCATCATTACAAGCATACATAATCTAATCAGTCACTGAAAATTAAGGGATACTAGCTTAATAGGAACTATTGATTTCTCTCTACTCATATATTGTTAGTCTACACCCATACTTAACCCATGTGATCCATCGACTCAATTGTAATATCTCTATCGCATAGTAAAATTATTTTACTTGCAACTCTTGTATAATATTATCAATAATATTATAGACAACATGTCTCTTTGTACATCTAAATATTTCATGTATGCTATCAACATATATTATCATATCAAACCCTTTTTTCCACTTATCGAATAAGTCCAGGTATCAACTAAAAGACACATAATATCACTCTTTACAGTTCCGATATCAACCAAGACGTATCACTCATATCTAGTCCCGATATCGACCAAAATAGATCACTCATAAAAAGTCCTGATATCAATCAAGAGATACTACTCCTAATAGGTTCCGATATCGATGAAGAATTTTCATCATAATAATATTTTTCACTATGTTTTGAATCAATGTAACATTTTCCATAAACAATGTATGTCGTAAGTTAATAGGTTTCAAGTTTTGCATCTATATTATATAATAAAATAATCATAAACTAATATAGCATTATCACAAGTTAAAATCAATACATTGTGAAACAAGCATAAACATATATATGCACAAATAATAAATCAAGAAAATACATGTCAGAGCGCGACAAGGGGTTGTTACGATAATTTACTATTTCGAATTCAACTATAATAACAACGGTCAATAAAAAGCCAACGATTCAAAAATAAACTAACTCTAAAATTTGCCAAAAATTTTTATATGACCTTTGTTAAAAATACGTCCATGCGATGAGTACATAGGATAAAATGGGCGAAGCCCCAATCATATAAACTCATCAGAGTAAAGAGTAATAAAAGTAAAGGGGCCTAGATGCGCATAATTGGGAGTTCACACCACTACGAACATAATAACAATATATTAGGCACGACGGTCCAAAGAATAGGCTAAGTCTAAAACATGACATGAATAGAAAGAATTAAAATGTCCAATACTCTCCAAATCTCTTATATGCACACAACATAATTATTTTCTCTTTTTGTGCCTGGCGAGCTTGCAAATTAAGCTAACATCAATCTCGGGTAATATCTCCTACTCCTCACATACAAAAACAATAGAAATAGAGGGGTGAGAATAAAGGGGCTCAGTGAGTGTTTGTGTGTCATGACACCTCGCCATCCGCGAGCACATCCACAATCCGCCACGGCTGATGACCACCTTGACCCCATGAGCCATCCCTTGACACCACGTGGACATCACACTATACAATGAATGTAGATCACCTCCACCCCATGAGTTGTCGTTCGCCCCCATGAAGGAGAGCTACCATCAACATCATCCCATGTGTAGGTCACCTTGACCCGATGAGTCATCACTCACCCACATGAGGAAGAGCTACCATCACCATCATCATCTCATGTGTAGATCACCTTGACCCGCGAGCCATTGCTCGCCAACACGAGGGAGAGCTACAATCATCTCATGTGTAGATCACCTTAACCCCACTAGCCGTCACTCGCCCATACAAGGGAGAGCTACCATCGTCACCTCACTCTAAGTGAGTTTCCATGCATGTTCTAATGCACATGCATGAAGTGTGAATATATCATAATAGTATTTCAGTGTTATTCTTGAAATTAGAACTTAAATTATGATTCAGGATTTATGGCACACAAGCATAAAATCTTACAACATCAATATCTGTATAAACATCATCCATGAACCTTGAAAAATCAAATACATGAAATCCACAAGAAAATCATCGGAAAACCAAATCCCGCGCATCATGACATTAGGTCAAAGGACAATCACATCATTAATTAATATAATTAATCACATGAGCTAATGAAATGATTAACTGAACCATTAACGATGTGATTATATCTAGGTTTATGGAAATTCTACTCACCTCGGCTATGATTGACTCGTCGGGTCTTTCGCCTCCGAGCAAGTATACGATCGGGGAATGTAAACAAATATAAGATTTTTTTTTCATTAGTGTCCTCTATGGCATATGCTTCAGTTAAATGACAATTACTCAACTAGGTCTTATAGCCATTACAATCTTTCCACACTACTTTATTATTCTTACTTTGAAATTTAGGTACCTCGTATTCAATGTTAGCTCGAAGCTCTCTCAGAATTTACTTCTTAAGGATTTAATAACTATTCATAAAGCTTTAGGGAGTCCTAAACTTGTCATCTTCTGTCCATACTTATACATTCGCTTATGTAGAAATGAATATGCATCAACATACCCGAAGTTAATTATTCTTAGATCTTTCAATTTAGTTAATTAGTACCAAATTTTGTTTCGCTATTACACATATGTGTATTAACATTTACAAGTTAGGGCAGCAACTAATCATACATGTAATTATATCTATACAACCACTTAATCAATCAAGCTCTAGTAAATATTATTCCCATTCTCTTGAATTACATTTTATTTTATGATGTCATTAGTCTCATAATTACTATGCATTATCATGAACAAAGTCATTTGCCGCTTACTGGAAAATAGAAGAGAAGAACGATCTGAATCGTTAGAACCCGATTGAGTTCATCTGAATCATGCTCTTGGATGGTTGACTCGAAGTCGGAAATGTGGTTGTCTATGATAAGTCAAGTATCCCCCAATTTTTTCTTAAAACTTTCGACCCGTAATACTTCTTCCACAGGGCACGAAACACCATCAAATCAGTATCAATATCTTTGTCGAGGGTTTCCAAATGATATATATATGTATATATATACATATATATATATATATATATATATATATATATNGGCAGTTTAGGAGGCGGCGGTGTTGGCGGACTCCACGGCTCGGGCAGCGGTATTGGTGGACTTGGTGGCATCGGCGGCGGTGGCAGTGGCCTTGGCGGTCCAGGCGTTGCTGGTGTACTTGGAGGTCATGGAGGTGGTCTTGGTGGTGGAATCGGCGGTGGCGGAGGAGTTGGGGGCAGCGCAGGCGGTGGAATAGGAGGAGGCCCCGGTGGCGGTGTCGGGTGCAGTAATCCTTGAATGCTCTCTGCATGCGACGGCATTGATCCATGCACGTAGCTCCATGCGGTCGATATGGTCCATTTGATTATTAGGTTATATTAGATCGATGCATGCGTGAACTACTCGAGTTTGTCTCCGTATATATAATATAATATATGTGTGTGTGTGCCAAATTGACTTAAGCACACAAGTAGCATCTTTAGCAGCTAGCAGGTATGTTAATTAGAACGAGTTCTTCTATATATGAAATAAAAATTGAGGAATGAGTTGTCTTAATTATCTCTCTTACTTTAAGCAACGCCTCAAATTCATACGACCTCATATTCACTACGATATTTTTTTTGTGTCGACTTCAATCAAAAGGCTGGTTTTAAAATAAAATTAAATTTTATAAAATAAAAGTTACTCAAAATAAAATACTTCGTTACATTATATTCAAAAATAAAAAGACAATAGTTTCATAAGAAATTTCATAACTTGTTAAAAATTAAAATGACATCGATTATACTTATAGCATGTGTATCACCAGTGAGATAAAATCCTTCCATAAACAATAATGAAATGCAGATAAAAGTAAAGAAATCGCAATAATCCAGTGAACATTAATGCAATTGCATTATAAGATTTTACTCTTTTTATTAGTATCATCTCTAGCAAAATCATGACTTTAATTATGCTACTATCTTACATTTTTTACTTTTCTTTTGACCGATCCACTAATTAACACTATAATCATATTATTGCAGAAGTTATATGAAGATATCAATAAAAGAGAACATCTTATATCTTATAGTCATCTTAACTTTACTTTCAATTTTTATCTTTTCTTTACTTTGCTTTACTTCTTTCTTTCATGACATATGTTCATGAGTATCAATCACTTTCATCTTTCATTTCAGTAATAATGACAGGAACATCAGTTACACCTAACTCTGATGGTGTCCAATATGTTCGGATCCACTTCATTATTTTTTTTTTCATTAATCTTGATAACATCTTTTAATTCAATCAGTAATGAGCAATTTGTTGAATTTAGGATCCCGAGAATGTTTTGAATGATCACAAATTTGTAAGTGAACTCAGCCTGTACTGATGAACTTGTTGAGCTGATTTCTGAAACAGGATATATTTAAGTTCAGAGTAGTGGTCAACCTGAGTTGAAGGAATGAATATGTATATATATACATATATATATATATACGTATATGTATATATGTATATGTAACATCTCGGTTTCTTTTAAAAAAAGAAGAATTTATGTAATGGTGCGAAGGGTGGCCAATAGTTGCAAGGGGAAAAAGCCAAGTAGAACACAACTATTAGGATTTTAGTTTCATCACAACCCTTGGAATTCAACCCCAACTCTTGGAACTTCTATATATACTGTTCTCCGTAGAAAAATCACTTTTCCCCTCAACTCAATTACTTTTTCTTCTTCTCTTTGTTTCTCATCTCCCTCTCGAACTTGACGAACGACAGACGAATGAGCAAGGAGGGACGCCGACAAAACTATGAGAGTCCGAGGACGTCGTGGAGCAGATTGGAGTTAGGACAAATGCTTCGAACCATCCCAAACGTCAAAAGGTGAGTCTTAACGGGATCAAAAAGTAAAATTTACGGAAATCTGCTTTAGTTTTAAATCAATCCTTAATACTATGATATTTATAAACTCGAACCTCTTATATTTGCATACGACTTGATTCTGCTGCAAGTTCGATTGCTAAAGATTATTTTCTTCATAAGTATTGATGTCCCTTCATATTGTGTCGTATTTGTTCATGTTATTGTATTTTACTTCATACTATCACATGTTATCAATGGAATAATACTTCATGAATTTTTATATGATCTTAAGAATCACTCTTATCAAATCTTATCTTACATTATTTAAGTTAGAAATACATCGAGGTTTATTTTTCTGCAAATTAATACGGTCGTAGTGGAGAATACTGCTCGACCAAAATATGGTCATAACAATTGATATGACTGTATTCAACAATACGGTCGGGTCAAAATATTGTCGACCAAATTCTTTTATTTGCATCGTAACCCGATACGCCCGTATTGACCAATACGTCCATATCGAAATCCATTCGTCCTAACCAATATGGGTCATATTTATCGATACGGCCTGATCGAAATCCTCTCGACCACAAATCCCTAATCAAGTCCTCTAACGATATGGTCGTATTGATCCCTACGGCCTGGCCGTATTGACATCTCGTTACACTTTGATTGTTATGAAAAGTATTTATAAATTATTCGCTTTGATTCTTTTATATTATCTCAAAGTTTCATCATGCTCCTATCAATAGATTATTAAATTTTAATATCTTATGATCCTCAAATTCATTGAATATTGAAAGATAGCTAATAGAAAGACGAAAGCTAAGGGATGCCATATGCCTATGCATGGGAGATTTACCATTACTAGGGGATAAGTAGTGTAGTTGTAGCCAACATAGCGAAACTACACGGCCTTGAAGGCAAAACACTATCGTCATTGTTCCTGTTGTGTGGGAATCTTCCACCCCATGCACAAAAAAAATTCCACCTAAGGTGTGTGATGTATCCTTCTTAAGAAAAGGGCACCTGTCGTGGTTTAATCCACTACTGATCTTACCGACATATGGTTGTATTATTTTCATGGCATACCCTATAAAGTGAAGAGCTCTTCCACTATAAAGAAACCAAACAAGTTGAAGAAACAACTTCCATGTTTACCGATTTATCGATTATAAAGATGAAGGTACCAATTTATCGATTCTGAAGATGAATGTACTGATTTACCGATTTTAAAGATGACCTTATTGATTTACCAATCTCAAAGATGATTATTGATTTTACCAATCCATAATGATGACCATTAATTTATCGATCCTAAAACGTGGATCATGATTTATAGATTCTTAATGATCATGTCATTGTACTCTACCACATCACTGATAATATGTTATTGAACTCCCATTGATCATTGGGCTAAACATATAATGATGAATTAAAATTGATTCTACAATTTACGAATTGATTCTATGAGTACCGAGCTACTGAATGTGATTAATGATACTCTACACTTGATCCATCTTGTCATACAAGTCATTCTATTGCTACAACGCATCATTGATCAATAACTAAAATTGTTATGTTCCTACCCAAAAGATAAATTATTCATTTTCACTATTATGTTATTTACACAAGCTTTTCAAAAGCTTACGGAAGAGGACTTCTCCTACATTGATCGTTGCAGGTACATGATTCGTTGTAGGGCGGATTGATGGTGTGCGTGATAATGATGCTCTAGCGAATGTTGCACATGGATAAGAACTTCTTTTTATTTTCATTATATTATATATCGAGTTAAATTTTGAGTTGTAATATGTACAAATCTGAATATTTTTGGAGTATGTACTATGAAGTCTTATTTTAATAACTATATTGTTTAAAAAGACTTCCGCATCTTTTATATCATATTTCAATTATATTATTATTATATTCTTTACTGATATATCATTATTATTGACTAGTTAGGATCAACAGAATAATTAAGCATTATATCATCGTAACGTTTATCATAAGAGGTTTTGTCACGTGATGAGAGTCAAATTTTATAGCGTTATTATATATATATATTGTAGGGGCTATATACATTGTAAAGGGTTGGCGGCCGGATGGTGAAGCAACATGGGTCGGAAGATGAGGCGGTGGAGACGCCCGCTAGTTCGTGCGTGGAGCACAGTAAAGGAGGGAGTAAAGAGTTTTTTCCTTTAATTTTAGTTGTTCCTCACGTTGACTCGATCTCAGGCCTCATTCTTGTCGCCCTTCTGCTCTTATGTCCCGGCCACCAGAGAGAAATGAGAAGTTCAAGAAAAAAGGAAGCAAAATGAAAAAAAAAATTAAAAGAAGAAAGAAAATAATAATTAAAAAAATTAATCATCAATAAATGATAATAATTTTTTTATGAAAGAAATAATTTCAAAATTTAATTGAATTATGTCGTTTATTATTTTATTTCATTGATTTGTATATCAGCAAGTGTTAATTACTTTTTTTAGAGTGTACTGCGGCTTTTGTAACATTTCTGGGTGACGTCTAATAAAGTTAAAAGTTTTACACCAAAATTCACTATTAATATATTTTTCTTTCCTTTATTTTTTTTGTTTTTGTTCTTCTTCTCTTAATTCTTCTTTCTCTTTTATCTTCTGTGCATCGGCCAGCATAAAGTATATTATCATTTTTTCGAAGTATATTTGTTTAAAACTCAATTTTTTTATAAACCCGCATTGGTTTTTATAGTTATTAATAATTTTAATTTTAAAAAAATATTTTTTAGTAAATTCAAAAATAGTATAATAATTTTATTTTTCTTATAATTAAAATATAATAATTATAAGTATTTATAAGAATTTGTGTAATTTTACTTATTCTCCTCTTACCTTTTATAGATAGTAGGACAGATCTTAAAATAAAAATTCGAAAGATCAAAATATGTACAAATAAATTATAAAAATATTAAGAGAAATTAACATTTAATTTTAAATTTAAAAAATGTTAATTACAATTATTTATCTATTAAATAAATTAAATAATTATATTATTTTACTAATATTTTTAAGAAAATCGAAATCCTCAAAATATCATAGGTGGGTCCACCCCCGATTACCGGCTTGCTTTCTGCCGCTTACTTTGCATTTTGACTCTCCTCTTCTGCCTGGGCAGCATAAACTACTTTTTCCTTTATCGGACTCCTTACGCCACCTCGTATGTTGCATGTTGCAACCTTCGGATGCTTCCTTGCAGATGGACACGGAGGTGAGGAGAGGAACATGTGTCGAGATATGGTATAATATTGGTCCCACTATAATATTCATTTTGCGTATTATAATTTTTTTATTGAGTTACATATACATGTAAGAAATGTGTCATGCGGCCATCCCTTTAATACATACTTTTGGATCAGTAGAATTTACTGCCTCTACCTGCCAACTGCATGCCAGCCCTATATAATATGCACTCGTTCGTGTTGAAGAATCAATAAGCTCTCCTTCTCTATTCCAAACTGAAGAGCGAGAGCGAGAGAAAGAGATGGAGAGGTGGTGCTTCCTTTCAGCAGTCTTAGTTCTTTTGGTGTCACTTGCCAGTTCCAGGGATGTGCCTAGTCAGAAGTCCACCACTCTGGTTGAGACGGAGAATAAGAATGTCAAGGCCCCAGCCGGTGGACTCGCCCCTCTCGACGACCAAAAGAACTTCGTGACCTTCGGAGGAGTTGGAGGTGTTGGCGGGATAGGGGGCACCACCCTTGGTGGCATTCCATTCTACAAAGGCATCGGTTCAGGCATCGGTGGTGTTGCAGGTGTCGGCCCTGGTGGCCTCGTTGGCGCAGGCACTGTCGGGGGCGTTGGTGGCGTGGTGGGCCTCGGCGGCGTCGGGGTTGGCAGCGGCGTCGGCGNACCCAAGGACTAATGAGCAGAAAGTAAAAAAGTTTCTCAGGTCTCTCACACAAAAGTGGCATATGAAGAGAACGGTGGTGGAAGGGCAGCAAGATATGAACAAACTAGGCTTTGATGACCTTATAGGATCTCTGCTGACCTATGAGATGACCATGGAAGAAGACAAAGAGGAGATCACCTCAAGGAAGAAGACTCTAACTCTGAAGGCGAGGAGAGTCGAGAGCAATATTGAGGATGAAGAATCTGAAGACAATAGTGCAAATTTTGATGAAGAAAAACCGGCACTTTATGCAAACAGACTCAGCAAGTTTATGAAGCTGTAAAAGAAGAAAGATTACTCAAGAAATAGGGGACCAACTGACAAATCAAAAAGCAGATGTTACGAGTGCAACAAGCCTGGTCAGTTTAGGAGTGAATGCCCAACCCTAAACAAGAAGGGAAAGAAGAAAGCTTTCAAGGTCGCTGGGATGACTCGAGCAGTGAGGATAGTGAAGCTGAAAGAAAAGCTCCAGAAAAGGAGGAAGAAGCACTGCTATGCCTTATGGCTAATAATGAGGTATCCTCTTGACACTCAAGTGATAATACTAGTAGTGATAATGAATGCGATGAGGATGTAATGTTTGATATGCATAAAGAATTTAATCTAATGATTAGAAAATACTCTATCTTGAAAAAAGAAAATGATAAAATGTCTCAAGAAAATACTGAACTAAAAAAAATATAGACAATGCTGAAAAATAGATTTCTGATCTAAATTGCCACATGACTATAAAGAATGCTAAATTAGAAGAACATGTCAATATGGCTAGTTCCCTAAAACTAGAATTAGAAAAGATTAAAAACGGTTTTGAAAACTTTTCCTATGGTGGAAAAATGTTGGATGTTATGCTGTCTCAGCATAAAAGTCCTTTGAACAAAAAGGGCTTGGGTTTTGATTCTTGTGAGGATCATTCATCTCAGGGAACCATATTTGTAAAAGCCTCACACTGTTTTGATACAAACTCTCCTAGCACTTCTACTTGTGCTATAAATACCGAATCTGCAAGTAAAAATGAGAACCAAACACTGTTGCCAAAAGAAACTGAAAATACTAAATCTAAAGATAATATAACTAAAGCAAAACACAAGAATTATGCATTCATGTATCACAGAAACACAATGCCTATTTATAGGCAAAATGTTAGAAATGGCTATGTACATTCTTATTCCTATATTACACCTGTTAATGTACATAATATTTCTGTCAAGACAAAAGATTCTTACATTCTAAAAAATGCACAGTTTTTGAAAAACAGAAATATCTACTCTCATCTAAACTATGGGAAAGTGCATGCTAGAAATATGATATACTATAACTGCAAAACTAGGCAGCATACATTTTCTGGAGTTAGACAAATCTGGGTTCCTAAAGGAACTCTTAATACTAACACTGCTGGACCCAAAGCATCTTGGGTACCAAATGCAAAATTGTGTGTTGTTGCTGCAGGGTACCAGCTGAGACCAACGACATGATATTGTGGCCGAGACTGCTCAAGACAAGTGATTGAAGGAGAAAGGAACATCTTGAGCAGATTAAGGACTCTAAGGAACAAAATAGAAATCTTTGGAAAGATAACCAAGGGAAAATCCTCGGTAAAGGTAACTTTGAAAACCTGCATTATAGTTGTAAGAATTATGAGGCTGATAGAAAATTGAAAACATGACTTATTGAATGTCAGCCATACTAAAGAAACTATAGTGTTGAGTATAAACAAAACAAATGTTTATCATGTGAAGCAACTAAGATAAAGTTTTTGTATATGAGATAAAGGCATTATGATGTGAATGTGT
>LTAE01018433.1:2884-13089 GCA_001647135.1 Pontederia paniculata
CTCTCTCTCTCTCTCTCTCTCTCTCTCTCTCTCTCTCTCTCTCTCTCTCCCATCTCGTCAGTTCTGATTTTTGGAAAGCAAATTAGAGTTCTGGAGTAGCTGCACAGGGGGATCAAGAAGAAGGGAAGTTGTTACTGAGAAGCGGCAATTTGTCATCTATCTTCTTGTCTTTTATTCCGAATCATGTATTAATGATAGAACACTATATTGTCTGTAATTTTTAATTCAGAAATGTGTAACTAAACTCTTTTATTTCCTAAGAATGATAGTAGTCTAGGATGATACTTGTGTGTGATGATGAGACATTTCTTTTATAGAATGACAATTTCTTTTATGTATTTTAAATATGATTTATGAATGTGTTAATGATGGAAATGTTGCTCAATAACTATGTTACTCTGTAATGCTGCAAAGCTTTCTGTTTCTATTGTTAATATCCAGAAGGAGCTCAAAGACATTATTTCCTTATCTTTGTATAATCAGATTTGAACTTATTGTGCTTTGTTGCCTGAGAGATGTGTTTTAGCAATTATATTTCATCGAGATGTTGAAAGGCTGTTTTCTTTCCTATTGAATGTTTCCTTTGAAATGAAACATAATATTCTCAGTTATGTATGTTCATGTTGCTAGAAGTTGGGATAAGATTTATAACGATTACTTTATTAGATGAATATATTTGGGTTGTGTTTCTTTTACTGAGCTGACCACTCATTGTATTTCCCAAAAATGAAACTCATTATGGTATTCAACAACAAATTTATCTCCATAAACTCAATGGGCACCCACATTAGGCCCACCTATTGGACTTGAATCCTGGCCTGATCTCGCCAAACTTGACAACTCCTGGCATACTCCCTTAACAACACCCGTCACATATAATGAGAATAAAGACTACATATAGAGCATGCCATCTGGGAATTCTCATGTTCTTGATTGATTCACCATTGAGTTCTACAAAACCTATTGGGATATTGTAGGGATGAGATCATAAAAGCCATCTCCGACTTCTTCAATTCTGGGAACCTACCTCAAGAATGGATACTTACAACCTTAGTCTTCATCCCTAAGAAATCTAATCCAATACAGGTTAAGGATTATCGTCCAATTGCCCTTTGCAATGTGCTATACAGAGTAATATCCAAAATCTTAAATAACAGATTGAGACCCACGTTACCATCACTAATTGACCATGCTCAAGTTGCTTACATATCTAACAGATCAATCCAAGACAACATTCTTACCGTACAAGAAATTGCCCATCACGTGACCAAGGGTAGAAGGAAATTTATGATAATTAAGGCCGACATGGATAAGGCTTTGGATAAAGTCTCTTGGACTGCAGTCCATAATATCCTTACCCTCATGAACTTTCCGGAACAATTCATAACTTGGGTTTGCACCTATATTCACTCTCCTTTGTTTACTTGTCTCATTAATGGAACCCCCTCACCCTACTTTAAGATCCACCAAGGCATCTGACAGGGTGACCCTTTGTCTCCCTATATTTTTAACCTTGTGTCCCAGGTCTTATCCTCTCTCATGAATCAAGGGATGTCTGAGGGTGTCCTTATACCTTTCAAAGTCAACATGTTTTCCTTGAGCCATCTCTTATATGTGGATTACTTGCTAATATGTCATGCTGCCACCAGGTCAAACTACAAAGGCATTAAAGGATTACTAAAGATATATCGCATATTAACTAATTGGAACATAAATACCAACAAATCTGAGATTTATCTTCCACCCAAGTTAAATGGCCATAGACGTTCGGCCATCAAACACATCCTAGGAATAAATATTGGTCATTTCCCTTTTATGTATCTAGGAGCACCCATATCTTACAAATACATACTTTCAAATCTACAGGGCTTACATCATAGAGAAAGTGGCTAGTAGGCTATTTGACTGGAAACCTAAGTTATTAAATCTAGCGGGCAAGACAACCTTAGTAAAATTTGTTCTTAATACCATACCAAATTACTCACTCAGCTCGGTATATCTCTCTAATGGCATCATACAATCCTTAGATAAACTCTCTAGAGGTTTTCTGTGGTCTTCTGATGGAAACAAGAAAGGGCTACACTTGCTCAATTGGAACTGAGGGGGATTAGGAGTTAGAAACTTAAGCCTTGTTCGAAACTCATTGCTAGCTAAAAAGGCTTTTGAAATATTCAACAATCATGACAGCCCGTGGATTAAGCAAACTAAGCAAAAATGTGGGCTCTTGCACCCATGGTCCAATGCCCTACACAAAAAATGTAGCCTAGTCTTGGAGACTAATCACAAATGCCCTGGACAACATTAAGCAAGGAATGAGGAAACATAATGGAAATGGCACCTCCACTAATGCCTGGTATGATCCATGGATATTCAATATCCCTCTTAATAAAAAACCTACCTATGTATGCACGTATAACATAATATGTAATATGAATGTGACTGAACTCATAACGCAACAATCCTGGAATGTCCATCTCATATCTGATTTATTTGGCCCTTCTTTAATGTCTCTCATATGCTCTATACATTTGCCTGCTGTTGCCAGTGATGATGTGTGGATTTGGACTACTAATAATCATGGAGTCGCTGCTGCTAAATCGGTTTATAGATTCATGTGTCGCCGCGATTTGCCGTCACCTCGACCTAGAGGGCTTGCTTGGAACTCGATTTGGAATATCTCGATCCCCCCCNAGAGTATATATTGTAAATCCCACGAGTCTTGGGATGTAACTTTGGCAAAATATTGAGCGAGTGCTTTGAGTGATTGAAAGCCTTAGTTCCCCTTCTGTGATTCGAGTGAAGAATCCAGGATAGAAGGGTCCAAGAGTTCTTGAGAAATTTTTAAGAGGTTGTCTCCTTGTCCTCGTGCAAGAAAGGAGAAGTTTGTAAGGGAGCCTTCGCCCTTGAAGAAGGAGTTAGTGATCTCCGGAGATCTCAGTGCGAGAAGACTGGAGCGGGGATGTAGGCCAGGAGTTCGGTCGAACCTCGTCAACAAACCTTGCGTTTGTGTGCCTGTTTGTTTTCTCTCTACTCTTTTCTCTCTGTTTGTTTATATTTGCATGTGCAAACTTCCGCTGATATAACTCCTCTAGATTAAGTAAAAGAGAGTAAAATATTTATACACCAATTCACCCCCCCTCTTGGTGCCATCCAGATCCTACAAATATGGTTAAGAACAAAAAGAAGGTGGAGATCTTCGAAACCGAAGAGGTGGAAGAAGAAGAAACAAACACCGCTCTCCAACCGAAGAATCTAGGACCAAACAGGAAGCCGTTTAAAGGACGCGCAAAGACAGCAAAAAGAGCCTGTTTTAACTGTGGAAAGTTTGGACATTTCAAATTTAGTTGTCCTATAGGAAAGAAGTCGGGTCAGAATAGGACCTCGCAAAGAAAAGGCCCTAGTAGGATCGAGTTCACTGGATTCGTCGAGTGCAATGCTACGATGACAGATGTTAAAGGGTGGTGGATCGACTCTGCTACGACCCACCACATCGCGAAGACCAAAGAAAACCTGGTGGACTTCAAAGAGTTGAAGGCTGGAGAACAGAGGATATTTATGGGGAACAACACCTTTCTGGACATTGAAGGTGTTGGAAAATATAGGTTGGATCTGAGGGACAACATTATGGTTATCCATGATGTGCTGCACACACCAAGGATCCGTAGGAACCTCATCTCAGTCCCTGTACTTATAAAGAAAAACTTAGAAGTCCATTTTTATAATGACCGTGTAATCATAAGAAAAAATGGTAGGGCTTAGACATGGGAAAATTTGTACCTCGTCACGCCTTGTTTTGTCTGACGGTCAAGAATAATGAAATAATGAATGTCTCTTCTGAGTATTCCTTCAGTTGGATTATGATCTCTGGCATGAGAGATTATGTCATACTAGAAAGGATAAAATGAAATGAATAATGAGAATGAATCTAGTGCCTAACGTATCAAGAACAAGGACATCTCTTTGTGAACATTGTTTGACAGGAAAGATGACTCGAAAACCTTTTTCGATAGGAACAAGGTCGAAGGAATTGTTAGAGTTGGTTCATTCGAATATTTGTGGTCCATTGAGTGTTACTACACATAGAAACAAGGAGTATTATATCACATTCATTGATGATTATTCTAAGTTCTCCTATGTCTATCTGTTGGAAAGAAAAATTGAGGCCTTTGAAATGTTTAAGAGATATAAGACTGAAGTGGAGAAGAAATTGGGAAAACCAATTAAAACTTTAAGGATAGACAGATGAGAGGAGTACACCTCCCGTGAGTTTGAGACTTATTGCATTCAAGAAGGAATATGTAGGCAGACTACAATGCCTTATATGCCACAACAGAATGGTGTGACAGAGAGAAAGAATATGACTCTGATGAATGCAATAAGATGTATGTTGTCCCATTCTGATCTTCCCAAAAGTTTATGGGGAGAAGCACTGATGGCTGCAAATTACATACAAAATAGAATTCCCATCAAGTTTGTAGAATTAACGTCATATGAGGTATGGAATGACAGAAAGCCCGAGTTGGGCCATCTCCGAAAATGGGGATGTAAAGCGCATGTCTTAGTTCGAAGTCAGCTTAGGGACAAGCTAGACTTTAGGACGGTGACATGCAGGTTTATAGGATATACTGATACATCCAAGGGGTATAGATTCTTCCACAATGAAAGAGGTCTTATCGAGAGTCGAGATGCAACCTTCCTTGAGAATGAAAAGGAAGAAGTGCATGAAGAAGAGGACCATGAGCCTCTAATTATCCTTGGGGATAATAAAGTTGACTCAGAACAAGACACATTGGACATAAGTCCAACAGTGGGAGATGATATACATGATATCATACCTTTGGAAGCAGTGGATGGACCCATACAATCTACGAGTTTAATCGGCAACAAGAGGCCTTGGACGACGCCCACATATTTAGATGACTACCAGCAGTACGGATGCGAGCTTCGTGTTACGCCATCAATGTTGATATACAGGATTGTACAAATCCTTCTTATGATGAAGCGGTTACTTCGGAGGAGTCGGTATCATGGTTGGCCGCCATGAGAGATAAGTTAGACTCCATTGATCAGAAAGGCGTATGAGTATTATGTGATTTTCCAATCGGTCAACAGTCCATAGGGTGCAAATGGGTATTCAAGAAAAAGTACTGTGCTGATGGTACTATTGATAATCACAAAGCTAGATTAGTTGCCAAGGGTTATACTCAGAAAGCCGATGTTGATTTTCAGGAAACTTATTCTCCAATAGCTAAGTTTGCATCTATTAGGATCATCTTAGTGTTAGTCGCATATATGGATTTGGAGTTATTCCAAATGGATGTTAAGACCACCTACCTCAATGGAGAATTGAGTGAAGACATATATATGAGACAACCCAATGGTTTTTCAGGTGGAAGGTTAGGAGAATAAGGTTTACAAACTAAAAAAATCATTATATGTCTTAAAACAATCATCATGTCAATGGTACAAAAAGTTCCATGTGACGGTTGTCCAATTTGAATTTATTGCGAATAAATTAGACATATGTGTATAAATCAATAAAAGTAGGAGCAAGTTTGTCATAATGTAATTATATGTCGATGACATTTTGCTTGCTGGAAATGATGTCACAATGCTCAATGAGATAAAAGGAAAATTGAGCAAGGAATTTGAAATGAAGGACATGGAAGAAGCATCCTATGTTCTTGGGATTCAAATTACTCGAGACAGAAACTCAATGACTTGAGTTTGAATCAAGAACAGTATCTCAATAAGATACTGAGATGATTTGGGATGCAGAATAGCACTCACGTGTCGACACCTATTGTGATAGGGAAATGACTCAGTAAGAGTCAATGTCCTAATGTAGGGCAAGAACCTTTATATGTTCCTTATGCACAAGCGGTGGGTAGCTTGATGTATGCAATGTTGTGTACAAGACATGATTTGACTTACCCTGTAAGCCTAGTTAGTAGATATCAAAGTAATCTTGGGAAGACTCATTGGGAAGCCATCAAGAGGATACTTAAATATCTCAAAGGCACCATACGACTAAAGTTGATATACCAAGCTGATTCATTTGAGCTTGTAGGTTATTCAGATGCGGATTTCGGCATGAATATTGATGACAAAAAATTCACATCAGGTCACTTGTTTTTATTGGGTGGTGTAGCTGTTTCTTGGGGAAGCAAGAAACAAGGGTGTATGGCTAGACACACACAAGAAGCTGAACACATTGACTGTAGTATGGCAACCACTCATGCAGTATGGATCAGACGTTTTCTTTTAGATTTTGAGCTCAACTTGGTCGATGGACCATTACAGTGATGTACAGTGGCAATCAAGTGGCAATAAGCTTGATAGACAGTGGAGCAAACAATTCTAGAGAAAAATATATAGATATTGAGTATCACTATGTACATGATATAGTGATACGAAAAGAAGTGACCGTAACCTACATGCCTACAAATGATATGTTATCTGATTCTCTAATAAAAGGAATTCCAGCGGGTACATTCAGTAAACACGTTGGTTTAATGAGACTCAGGAATATTTGCGTCAGATTGAAGTTTCATGGATAATGAACTTCAAGGTTAATATCCCCTAAATTTCGCACTACACGGATAGTGGGAGTGTCGAAGATGCATGACCATGAAGGTCAAGTGGGAGATGTTAATTTAATGACCATGTGGTCATGTTTTGAACGAGCAACAAATGCTCATTGGAGTGGAGCCAGGAGAAGCACTCCACTCGGCCGGATCTCGCGGGACGACGCAGAGGGGTCGGACGCCGCGAAAGATGTGGCAACGACGCGGATAGGGCGGACAACGATGGTGGATCAAAGCGTCTATATATGCCTCACTCAGAGGAGGAGAAAGGCCATTGTTCGGGAGCCCCAATCGAATTCAAACACTCTAAAAGTCTTCATGCAAGATTGTGACAATTTATGTTCTTCCGTGGGCGAAGGGACATAGGATGAGGAGAATGAGTGATAGGAGTCACCGAAGTAGAAGAACCAGGTGGCGCTAACGTCGAGGAATCCAACTTAGATATTAATATGTTAGGTAGTATAGGTGTAGTGAACATAGACTATACTGTAAGCCAAGGAGAGGGAGGTACTATAAGAGGGGTAGGGCCAGAGACTCATGACTGAAATTGAAATAAATCTTCATTGAAGTGAAAATGCCGAGAAAAATAAACACGACCCATCATAGGATCTAGGCATTTGTAACCTCGCTAGGCTGAGGGGTAACCAAGAAATACACAATGCATGGAGTGAAATGAAAATTCATGACGATTACATGGCCGAAGAAAAAGGATAAATAGCACAATAAAAACATGTAGAAAATTATAGTCAAGCAATTGGTGGAAGGGAGTTTGAAAAGGACCGTCAAGGTATAGTGTTGGCTTTGGAAGACTATTAATTAAACATGTTGAGGTTTCAAAGGCAAAGTGCCAATACTTAAGAGGCACTGATGAATGAGCCAATAATGTCCTTCTAGTTTAAACTAAATGACGAATCTTTCTTTTGATTGCACCATTATGTTTATTTGTATGAGGACAAGACACTCGATGATTAATGCCGTAACTACAAAAATGAACAAAAAGCGATCATATTCACCTCCAAAATTAGATTCAAAAGAATAAATTTTTCGAGGAATTCCTGTTCAACATTAGCTTGAAAAAGTAAAAAGACTAAGAGAACATCCTACTTTTTCTTTATTGTAAATAACCATACAAATTTAGAATAATCATCTAAAAGGAACACAAATATCTATGTCCATCAGTAGACAAGAGTTGAGCTAGCCCCCAAACACCTAAGTGAATTAGATCTAATGGAGCCTTGCTAATTGTGTTTGTACAAGGCAATGGAAGACGTGAAGACTTCTTAGCACAAAAGCTTCACACTTGTCCAATGACTTATTGATGAAGACCCTAAAATTGAAAGACCAGACTGGCGAACAACTATGAATAGTGGCTGAGCACGGATGTCCAAGATGCTGATGCAAAATACTAATACTAAGGAAAGCAGATGGAGATAGACTACATTGAGGAGACGCCGCTAGATGGTAAAGTCCATTGCCATACAGGAGGATTTGATTTTTGAGTTGATCCTTGACAAGAAAATAAGATGGGTGTGATTCAAAGAAATAATTATTATCAAAAGTAAATTAGCAAACTGATAGTAATGCTTTAGAGATTGTAGGAACATGAAATACATTATTGAGAGAGAAAGATCATGAGGATGTAGGAAGAAAAATAGAACATGTATGGGAGATAGGTAGCATGATACCATTTCCAACTTCAAATCCAAGAAACTATGATAGGTATCAGTAGTTTGAAGAGAATGATGATCCAACATAACATGATGAGTGAGCACTCATATCAGGAATCCAATCAGTGTATGCTCCTAAAGATGGCATATCATGTGCTGAAGAAGATGGTACTATTGCCGTGTATGCATGAGGGGGTGGTTGTGTTGTTATTGTTGCTGGTGGGTAAAACGTCGAATGTCGAAAGTGGATTTGTTTGGACTGTGTCCATGGACACCATATATGGGACATGGATCTTGACATGGTGCATGGTGTCATCCACGACCCTATTGATTCGAGCGGTTACGATCCGTCTCAGGTGGGATGTGCCAAGAGCATGCTGCATAGGAGCATAATGAGCAGCAAGAGAAAATTTTCCATCATGCACTGGATTTTGTGCTAGCAGTCTTATTTCATGACTTAATAGGATGCTATAGAGTTCCAAATAGGTCATTAGCATAGGGGAAAACGATAAGGAGTCCACAATATCATTATAAACTGAACCTACATTATTAAAGTTAATGACATTAAAATCAGGAGTTGTGATAGGATGACCAACAATGTTGAATTCATCTACAATATATTTTTCTTGCTGAAGGAAAGAAGAAATGTAGGATTTTCCTTTCTTTAGATTTTGTAGTTGCATGGTAAGTTGCAAGATGCAGGTGGGAGGGGAACCAACGAATCCTTCAAGATCGAAACTCAAGAACAATGAAAGAAATTGAGTTTTCCACAAAAGATAATAATTCGGTATTAGCTTGACTACTTGAGTGCCAAATCATAATTGACATGACTATGAAGGTAGTGAGGAAGTACTGTGAAGGAAAAATTGTTAATAGTTTCAGAAGATGTCGAAATAGTGGAGGAAGCCATGGTGTTTGGCTCTAATACCATGAATGATCTTAGGAAGCATAATAATATTTTCTTTATATTACCTCAATTGCTTGATACAAATTTATAAAGAAGATACAACAAACTATTATTATACAATGATTCTATTGTGTCGTAGAAGAAAACATAAGCAATCCTCAGTCAAATGACAATAAGATGCAATCGTGTGGATATCTTAACAACTGAGATATCCTAACGCTTTCAAAGAAACAAATAGGCACATAAAGTAAATAATCAAAATGTATGAATGCATGAAACGTGGCAAAACTAGGAATTGATGTCAAATGATGCACATTATAATAAATGTTAGTGAATTTGTAAATTTAAAATTTCATTCGAGACTATGTGAAACAAATTTCAGATCATTTTCTTCTCGAACCCTTTCTGCAAGTTAGACCAATTCAAAGTTATAATAGCGAAAGGTGTCAATAAAAAAAATGACGAGTAAAACTTGGTTCATTTGATTTCACCCAAAATGTTTGTCACTAATCACTTATAATATTAATATAGCTAATTAATATAAATAACTTTACATAACATATGTTAGTGTTTTATATTAAAATAAATAATAATTTATTTAAAAATTGAGTTCATTTTGTACTTATACCAAAATTAGAGATACGTGGAAAATTGTAATAAAACTAAAACATATAATAAAATTTCTTGTGAAGAAAAAAAATAGAACGATAAAAATAAGGGTTATTTTCATTTTCCCTCATCGAACTATCGCGAAATTTAATATTTATCCCTAAATTATAAAATCAGACAAAAGTAGGTCTAAATTTTTTTGATTGATCAATTTTATCTAACAGTTTGATTTTCAATATTTTAATATTATTTTAATTTATTAAATTACTATTTTAACCTCTTATTAAAAAATACATCATCCATTTATCTCCCTTCTCTCTCTACTTTTCTCTCTCTCATATCTCTTCCCTCCGGCGTCTCGCCTATGCGCGCATGCGAGAAGTGTCGCGCCTGCGCGCGTGCAAGCGAGACACTGGAGAGGAGGGAGGGAGGGAG
>LTAE01018458.1:0-11075 GCA_001647135.1 Pontederia paniculata
CGCGTCACGACCGTGATCCGTGTGATCACGGCCCGTCCATCACGGTCGTGATCTCTGCGATCACGACCTCACATGGCCATCACGGCTCACTGTGATCAACATGGCCGTGAAGACTCATCACGGCCCGTGACCACTCATCACGGCCCGTGATGACTCATCACTGCCCGTGACGACGCTGGTCACCTTACAACATGGCAGACTCATTTAATACATAGAAATAAAAAAGAAAAAAAAATTATCAACTAAATTTTGTCGACACATCTGATTAAGTATGTCTCGAATTAAAAGACCGGAAACTAATAATTCCATGTGAAAACTCCGAATTCAAACTCCAATTTGACTAGAGGAATATCATTATATTCTTTGCCTCGATTTCAAATTAATTAGGTGCTAATAACTCTGAACATCGGGCTCCAACGAATAAAAAAAAAGAAGATATTTATTGCAAACTATTGTCATTGCTTCATTCATGTAGAATTAATTTGACCAAAATATCTTAACAGGGAGCACCAACACAAAAGCACTTAGATTTATACAATAAAGTTTACGCTAAAGAGTCCAAGATGCCTTGGACCTGATTAAACATTGTCGACCATCATATTGATTCCAACGTAGAAACAAAATGTTTAGGTGGAATTTGCAAGCCATGAGATTTATCCCCTATCAGCATTTGAAGTACTCTGCTCATGGAAGGCCTGTCATTTGGACTCCACTGGATACACCACAAAGACACAGTGGCCAGCTTCCTCATGATTTCTGCTTCTTTCTCGTTCATCTCACCTATTAATTTCGAGCTTCTGTCGTCAACTAGTTGATCATACACCCATTCCGGAAAGTAGGATTCAATCTGATTCCCAGTTTCAGGATTAGCAATCTTCCTGCCGCCGATCATCTCCAGCACCAGCATTCCAAAGCTGTACACATCCGATTTATATGACACCGTTCCGAAGTTCCTACTATACACCTCCGGAGCGATGTAGCCCCTGGTGCCTCTCGCAGCAGTCATGGTCACGATGCTCTGATCTTTCGAGCAAAGCTTCGCGAGGCCGAAGTCCGAAATCTTTGGCCTGAATTCATAGTCCAGGAGAATATTGTGAGGCTTTATGTCGAAGTGCAGAATACGCTGATCACATCCCTGATGCAGGTACTCGATGCCCCGAGCGATTCCTATCGTGATGTCGAGCAGCTTTTCCAATCCCAATGGCTTTCGAGCCTCTTTAGAATCTTCTGAAAAGATGTACTTGTCCAAGGACTTGTTGGGCATGAACTCGTACACGAGGGCGCGCCGTGACTTCTCAGAGCAGAATCCTAAGAGGCGCACGATGTTGATGTGGTGAATTCGTCCGATGGTGGCCACCTCGTTGATGAACTCTTCGCCCTCTACTTTGGAGTTCTCCAGCATCTTGACTGCTACGGGGATTCCATTTAGCAGCTCACCTCTGTACACGCTTCCATATCCGCCCTGCCCCAAGCTGTGCTTAAATCTTTTGGTCATCTTCTTGAGCTCGGCAAAAGTGTATCGAGTTGGTTTTGTTGCGTTGTAGGTCGCAAGGAACCTTTCCACCTTCAATCTTGCTTCTTCTTCGTCATCAAGCCTTCTTAGCATGTAGAGCGGAACAACTATCGCAGCCACGGCAAAAACAAATCCAAGAACAGAAAAACCTGCAAAGCAGTAGAGTAACCTTAAATAGTATACATAATAGATTCGAATCTTCTGCAGGCTGCAAAAGCTTATGTACCAGACATGGATCGATGTAACAATTTTAGTTCGTTGAGAAGGGAAATGGGAACTCACCTACAATTAGACTAACTTTATGACCTACAAACAAGAGGAAGAAGAACACTGAGTCAAATTAAATAAAGCTGCAATGTGTTCACAATCTAATTACCAGCAAATTATGCCTTGCAAACAAATCAAAGAAAATAAGACTTGGATTTCGAAGCTCACCGTGGCGCTTCCTGCTAACACAGTTGACCGATTTCTCTGTACTGTTGAATCCACTGCATATTTTTCCTTGCTGTTCACAGGATATGCACCCGTCGCTGATCTCGTCGACGGACCAGTCAAGGGACACTTCTCGCGTTTGGATGAAGTTATCCACCATCTCCTTCCAGGTATCGAAGTATTTGCCTCTAACAAAAGCACTGATTGATCCGCCAGAAGAAATTAAAAAGCAGTCAGGTGGGAACTCGTCCAAGGATTCGCCGTCGTATGCTGCATAGACGAAGTGGCCTTCGCTTCCGAGGCATTCTAACGGGCCAGTGATCTGTGTCCCCTTGCTGGGTGTGAATTCAGCTGAGCAATTCAGCAAGCTCACCCCCCTATTGTTAATCGTACTATAAACTGGTCTAGTAAGGTTCACGGAGCTAAGGTTTCGAAATGGACATTCTGCCATGGAGTCCGGCAACTTGATCGCAATTATAGCCTCGCTGTAGTCGATATCAGTCACCTTGTAGGATTTATCATCAGGAAAAGTAAGAAGGACGGTCTGTGTGCCGTCACAAGAGAGCTCCATCCCTTGAGCACCGCAGTACGAGTGACTGGAGTTGAGCCGGAAGGGGTACCTGATGTCTACTCCCCCCAGCTGAAGGTGTTAAAGAGAATGAGTCATGCCATGCCCGAGAGACTCGTCCATCAATTATTTTGCACCATCACACGTATGCAACAATAGCTCCACTATTTCTGCAACATCACGTCTCTGTAACAAACACTGAGTGACACTTGTATATAAGCATGTGCCATTCATTCAATAACATTATCAGTTTTTACCAATATCAATTGCTTGTGATTCAATATGGTATCAGAGCCAAGTTAAAAAAAAAAACAGACTTTTTTTTTCCCACCATGGCAGCTTCTCACCATTCCTCCTCCTCCACATCCTCTGTCACGAAAACTTCAAGTCCTTCTCCGTTACCACCCATGCAAGCTCATCATTACATTTCGTTGAAGTTAACACCATCCAACTATCTCCTGTGGCATACCCAGATCAAGCCTCTCATCTGCAGCTTCAGTCTGGAGAGTCATTTAAATCCCCACGGCATGTTCCCAGCGCCACCAGAAGGCGACAACGCTCCATCGGCTCAGTACCTCGAATGGCATCATCGCGATCAGCAACTCCTCAGCTGGCTCCTTGCCTCCTTATCAGAGGAGGTCATTTCCTCTGTTGTTGGCCTGAACACCACTCGTGAAGTATGGCTTGCACTCCAACAAGCCTACGGTGCACCCACTGAAACCCGTATTTTACAACTTCAAATGCAGCTCCACAATCTCAAACAAGGTGATTCCCCGCTGCCGACGTTTCTTCGCCAGGCAAAGTACATCGCCGATGAGCTCTCTGCTGCTGGACAACCTCTGTCGACCTCTGCATTCAATGCTATAATCTTTAATAATCTTCATAGTGATTATAGCAGTGTTGTCGCGTCGCTTGCTTCAAGATCCACTCCAACTACATACCCAGAGCTGCAGAGCATCTTGATGTCGCATGATATCCGTCTACAATCCTCCAAAGTACTCGACGGACTCCAGCCCGCTGCCAACTATGCATCTGGACCCAACATGCCTTCTGCCAACTACTCCCNCTCGTGAAGTATGGCTTGCACTCCAACAAGCCTACGGTGCACCCACTGAAACCCGTATTTTACAACTTCAAATGCAGCTCCACAATCTCAAACAAGGTGATTCCCCGCTGCCGACGTTTCTTCGCCAGGCAAAGTACATCGCCGATGAGCTCTCTGCTGCTGGACAACCTCTGTCGACCTCTGCATTCAATGCTATAATCTTTAATAATCTTCATAGTGATTATAGCAGTGTTGTCGCGTCGCTTGCTTCAAGATCCACTCCAACTACATACCCAGAGCTGCAGAGCATCTTGATGTCGCATGATATCCGTCTACAATCCTCCAAAGTACTCGACGGACTCCAGCCCGCTGCCAACTATGCATCTGGACCCAACATGCCTTCTGCCAACTACTCCCTGCGAAATAGAAACACACAATTTCGTGGAGGTCACGGCCGTGGACGTCATGGTCGTTCGCCATACCCTGTTTGCGGCATTCAAGGTCACTCTCCGTGGCATTGCCGTCAATGAAATTTCGGTGCTAAACAGGCTCGTGCCAACATTATACATGCGTCTCGAGCAGTACAGTCGACATCTCCTGAGCTTCCAGGATCTTATGCTGATTGGTTTCCCGATACAGGTGCAACGCATCACACCACACCTGACTTACAAAACCTGCAACTCGCTGATCAATACCAAGGCACTGAACACCTTCAAGTCGGCAATGGTAATGCGCTTGTTATTAAAAATATTGGAGCAACACAAGTTGATGTAGCAGATCGCAACCTCAAATTGAGAAATATTTTGCATGTTCCCGACATCACTCGAAATCTTCTTTCCGTTCGTCAATTTGCCTCTGACAATAACTGTATTTTTGAGTTTTACCCCTCTCATTTTGTTGTCAAGGATCAGGAAACCCGCCGCCCGCTCCTCCAAGGACGAATTAAAGATGGCTTATACCATCTTTTACTCCCAACGTCAGGTGTACCCACTGCCCTTGCCACTTGTGTCTCCTCCAACTTATGGCATGCTCGTCTTGGCCATCCACACCAGTGCATCCTATGAACCATTCTTTGTCGTCACCACCTGTCATCTTCAACTTCCACCACCAGCTGCTCTGCTTGCATTCAAGGCAAATCAAGTGAACTGCATCTGCCCTGCACCAATAACATGAGCTCAGCACCACTGCAGCTCCTTTTTGCTGATGTTTGGGGGCCATCTCCACAAAAATCAGCATCGGGACATTCCTATTTTCTAATAATTGTTGACGACTACAGTCGATTTACTTGGATGTATCCTCTTTTTCATAAATATGATGTTGCGCAGATTTTTCCAATTTTTCAAAAGTTAGTTGAACGTCAGTTTGATACAAAAATAAAACAGCTGCAAACTGACAGAGGCGGTGAATTTCTTGCCTTACAATATTCCTTGGCTATTAATGGCATTGTTCACCGCCTGACTTGTCCTCACACGCATCAGCAAAATGGGCTTGTTGAACGCAAAATTCGGCATGTTGTCGAAACTGCACTTACCTTGTTAACTCATGCTTCTGTTCCGCGCAGGTTCTGGCACCATGCCGTTGAAACATCGGTCTACTTAAATAACTTGATGCCAACAACAACTTTGGTCTCTCAATCTCCATACTACCGTCTGCATAAAAAAGAGCCGACTTACACTCATCTACGCACATTTGTTTGTGCCATTTTTCCTCATACTCGAGCGTACAATCGACACAAGTTCGATGTTCACTCCCTTCCATGCGTTTTTCTCGGCTATCCTATGAACAGTGTCGGGTTTCGTTGCTATCATCCACCTACAAGCAAGACTTATATTGCTCGCCATGTTCGCTTCATTGAATCTGAATTTCCTTTCAAAACATTTCAATCAAATTCGTCAGTTAACATCTCACCACCAACTCCATTCCTTTTTGTTCCACTTCCATTACCTTGTGTGCCCACATCCAAGTTATCCACAAATTCATCCAGTCCATTGTCCTCATCCTCTAGACACACAGCTCCTCCTGTTTCTCCATTGCCTCCTTCGCGTGTTCTTCGCCAAAATCTCCGTATCGACTATCGTCGACTTGCAGGATTCAAAACACTATTTTGTGCCTCATCACCTGCTCCAGCGGCTGCAACACCAACCTGTTTCTCTAAGGCAGTTACTATTCCTTCTTGGAGACAAGCTATGGCCAACGAATTCAATGCTTTGATTCGAAACGACACATGGACACTGGTACCACGGACACCACAAATGAATGTTGTCGGTTGTAGATGGATTTATCGCACCAAGCTTCATGCTGATGGGACTTTTGATCGCCACAAGGCGCGCCTTGTCGCCAAAGAGTTCAACCAGGCACCGGGTATTGACTACACCGACACCTTTAGCCCTGTCATCAAACCAACGACAATTAGGCTGATTCTTTGTCTTGCTGTGTCCCGCAATTGGTCGCTGCACCAGTTGGACGTCAGTAACGCCTTTTTACATGGTCGGCTCTCGGAAACAGTTTACATGGCACAACCACAGGGGTTCATTGATACCAATAGACCTGACCATGTGTGCAAATTGCATAAGGCGATCTATGGCCTAAAACAGGCTCCACGGGCTTGGTTTCATACACTGGCTCATGAATTGATTAAATTTGGCTTCAAAAAATCTGCGACAGACACTTCTTTGTTCATTTATGAAAGTTCCAAAAAAATTGTTTTTGTACTCGTTTACGTTGATGATATAATTGTCACAGGTTCTTGTTCCCGCCTTTTAGACCTTGTCAAAAGTCATCTAGCGCAATGCTTCGCCATTCGCGATCTTGGGGAACTCCGTTCCTTTTTAGGCATTGAAGTGATTCGGACTTCCGGCGGACTAGCTCTCTCTCAACAGAGCTATGTAAATTCTATATTGCAGCGAACTAATATGCTTGGGGCTAAACCAGTAAAATCTTCTCTATCCATCAAGGATAAGCTCACGCCTACTGGTACATTGTATCCTAATGCTCATTTATATCGCCAAACTGTTGGCGCTTTGCAGTATTTGTGCATAACCCGACTCGACATTGCCTATGCGGTGAATCATGTTAGTCAATTCATGCACCAACCTACGAATGACCACTGGCAAGCTGTGAAGCATATTTTGCGCTATCTCAGTGGCTCCCTACACTTGTGTCTACACATCACTCCATCAACTTCCATGCAACTACAAGCCTTTTCTGATGCTGATTGGGCTGGCAGCCCTCATGATCGTAAGTCCGTCGGCGATTATGCAATTTATCTCGGTACAAACCTCATATCATGGTCAGCTAAGAAACAACGCACTGTTTCTCGCTCCTCCACTGAATCCGAGTACAAAGCCTTGGCAGATACAACAGCAGAGCTTATATGGTTGCGCTCTCTACTGAAGGAACTCGGTTATATCACATTACCGCCTCCTATTCTCTGGTGTGATAATATTGGTGCAACCTATCTCATAGCTAATCCTATTTTTCATGCGCGCACGAAACATGTTGAGGTGGATTTTCACTTTGTCCGTGAAGAGGTGGCTAGTCGTCGACTACAAGTTCGTTACATATCCACAAAGGATCAGATAGCAGATCTCATGACTAAAGCTGTGGCCGGACGACAGTTTCAGTTCATGCGTGACAAGCTTCGTCTCGGTCGACGACCTCACCGGGCTTGAGGGGGGATGTTAAAGAGAATGAGTCATGCCATGCCCGAGAGACTCGCTCCATCAATTATTCTGCACCATCACACGTCTGCAACAATAGCTCCACCATTTCTCCAACATCACGTCTCTGTAACTGACAGCTCCTCAGCTCCTTCTTTCTCTGTAACAAACACTGAGTGACACTTGTATATAAGCATGTACCATTCATTCAATAACATTATCAGTTTTTATCAATATCAATTGCTTGTGATTCAATAGAAGGGTTGGCAGTTCTTGGCGAAGTCTTGTTCTTGTTGATCACCTTCAGCCATGGCGAACACATGATAAGCAAATAACAGGAGATGCAGAAGAAGTACACGGAGGTGAGCAGACATGGTTTTAGGTTGAACAACGAACGGAGAGTGGTACGAATCAAGGTCTTAAATTTAGTTCTTTACTTCTTTTATGTATGTAAAACAAAATTAGGAAAAGTTTTACCATCCCAATCGAATATATAATTTAAAACCAATTAAATTAATTGAACCCATAACATCGCAAGTATTGCATCATTTTGTCAAAGTCAATGACTTGAGCTTAGAAAAGTGATAACTGACAAGCGTTCCGCCATGGACCTGTCAAAGTGATTTAATGCAAGGATTGAATAACTCGAGCAAAGAAATTTACAATTTGCAAATATATATTTTATTTATTTTTCATCGAATGAAGATATTAATTTAATATTTTTTCCTTAATCAAATCTCATTAATTAAGGATGCCTGTATTATTTGCAACTTGTGAAGTTAACTACATAATTACTCCATTTTTTGTTAAAATTAAGTTAATTAAAAATTTATATATTTAATAGTTATATTGTTAATGTGATGGCAAAGTGTAGCCATCGACGTGTTGAACGAGAGCTGGCGGACGACAAACGTGAGGGTAACGCTCCATTGACTTCATTGCATAGCTGTCAGATGGAAGATAAAATTGCACGACCTTCATGCAATAATTCGACAAAGTGATGCACCAGATATGCTATCGGGCATGAGCATCGAGTCAAGTCAAGATCGGGAACAAGAAAGAATGAACCCCGGTAAGTGTATGCACCTATAAAAGGCTTTAGGATGAATAAAAAAATATTTACTAATTGGAAGCCTTAGGTTGACCACCATAATATCCTAATATTTTTAATAATAATAAATAATAATAAATATAAAAAAAGATAGAATGAGATAAGGATAGACATAACAATATTAGGATTAAAAAAATGATACGTAAGAGTCAAAGTTAAAAGTGATGTTCTAGTATTTTTTTAATCTTTTAATATTCTTACTCCTATTCAAATTAGTTTCAAAGGATTCTTAATCACAATTAAAATAAGAAGAATTAAATTGAGTTGGATTTGAACTACAATATAGAAAACCCTCTTTAATTCTCTTCCAAATCTCTCTCTCTCAGGACTCAAGAAAGGGGAGGGTAGGAGGATTAAAACACGAGAAAGAACGACCAACGAAATACAGATATATAAATAAGGAGGATCAACATTAGAGTATTCGATATGTGTATGATGCATGAACAGAAAATAGGACATCGAATACGGACTGTGTCCTCTGTGACATGGTCTACGTTCGATATGCAAACGATCGCGTATCCGCCTGCGAGACGTGTTCTCAAACAAAACTAGGATCCAAGGAAACGATTAGTGTAACCCACGACGTTGATCGTGTTCCTCAATCAACACAGACATTGACCCGACATGGATCGTGTCCTTCTCAAACACGAGTCGCGTGATCAGATTGTATCCAGCGGACTCGGGTCTCATCGTCCCGACGCAACCGAGTCCCTGAATCATTTTTTCCATACACAACACAAGTCGTGTCTTCTCTCGACGCTAGCCATGTCCCGGCCACATACATGAAACGTAAGAAAAATGTGTCATGTCCTGACAAAATGTGGATTGTGTTCCAGTTGTTAATGAACCTGAACCCCCAATGATAATGGTCCAATGAAGTGATTTTGTTGCATGAGTTAATGATGGTTGTATGAGTCACAACCTAGAGTTGGATTAGACTTTAAAATGAATATTGCATGTGATTGAATTGGACATGAAAGGTTATGTTGGCTCCCGATGATTGTTCCAATTCCTTCGAGAATTGAGGATTCCTTCGGGGATCAGAATTCCAAAATCTTAGGGGATTGAGTATTTCTTTGGAGACTAGTTTCTTTTGGGTCAGATGTAGGACCCCAAGCCTAGCTAGCATTTTTGTCATCGGGATCCAACCAGCGATCTTCATGATTGATAACAACTAGCTAAAGTATTGTATTGTTTAAATAATACAAGACAAGATAAATGAAAAAAAATAAAGTAGTCCAAAGAAGGAGGTTAACTGAGCTTTAACATATTGATAAAAGATGATGGATATCATGATGAAGGATGTAATTGATGTTCTTGCCAGTGATAGACCAAAGGTAATGATCAAACCAAAGAATAATAAGTTATTGTAATGATACAAAGGCAAAAAATTAAAGTTAAATAAAGTGAGTTTATTGCTTATGTAAATTATTTCCGTATTGTATCTTCATATCTGGTTTACCCTATTGTATTATTAATTTTTACATATTCTACTTCATCGCTCATGAAAGAATTGCATCCCTATTTTTTTATCCTGTAGGAGAACATGACAATGAATAGATGATGGCACAAACGATGTAGACGATCGTGATGTGGCAGCTGCACATGATTAGTTTTAGATTGAGTCAAGCATATTTTCATTAGTTTTATTTTTTTATCGAACAATGTAAAAGGATACTATATTTCATTTTAGTTTAAAGTATTGGCTTCCGCATATTATATGTTATGTCAAATATGTATATTCGTAACGTCTCGAGAAGGGCATTCTGCCAGGGTGGCATGAGTATGCTTCTTGGGGTATTACAGAAGGTATCAGAGCCTAAGAAGGGGCACTTCCTAGTTGCCTCTAAGTATTTAAGGATCATGTGCAAGCATCACGAACCGTCATCGCGTCATTAAAGAAAATGTTAAGGTGTGGATACGATTAAATATTTGTCAATATATAAAAGATCAGTGATACATGAATGACATATGAATGATAGGATATTAGGTTTGCTTCCCACAAGTATGGATCATAGTAATATTGATATTAAATGCATTTAAATATTATGAAAGGATTATTAAGTTTTTAGATGATATGAACTTATTTTAAATGAATAAAAGAAATTTGCATGAATTTTAGATTTAAATTTGGACCAAATGTCCAATGAAGGGTGGATATTGAGGTTTAGTTATGATGATATTGTCCCAATACAAAGATATAACATGATTCCTAAGGAGGTTATCTAAAAATAGTATAAATCAAGGAAGTCTTGAGAATGAGATGATTATTTTGGATGATCAAATTATTAAATGAAGACTGAATTGTATGATTGTAAATTCTTTTAAGATCAACTTGATTGATATGAGCTTCAAGGAGTCTACATGAATATTCTTTTGGGGTTATGACTATAATCGTGATTGAAAGATTGACCTATTATCAATGTACAAATTAAAAATTATATGATGATTAGGATATATGATGCATGCATTTTATAACATATTTTAGGACTTGCATTAGACATTAGTTAGAGTCATTTTTATATAGCATGCATCTATTTTCTATTTTATTTGTTTATATTCTTCCAAGTCCGAAATCTACTCTTGTTTGGTGTTCTTTTGTAGGAAATCATATGGAAAGATGGAAGAACGATCAACAATTAATTGCATCGCAAATGGACATGCTTTGGAGGAAGAAATCAATATTCTGCAGCCATCACGGGCCGTGACAACGTCTTACGGGCCGTGATGCATCAAGGAGGTGTGCC
>LTAE01018493.1:0-12786 GCA_001647135.1 Pontederia paniculata
AATAGTTCAAAAGAAAAACACATTGAGATTGAGTATCACTATATTCAGGATATAGTTGATAAGAAGGAAGTGACTATGACCTATATGCTTACGAATGATATGTTAGCTGATTCTCTCACGAAGGGAATTGCAACTGGTATTTTCATCAAGCATGTGGGCTTGATGAGACTCAGGAGTGTGAGTCAATACGAAGTATTCACAGACAATAAAACTTCAAGATATGATCTCTAGTTAGACTACTCACGAATAGTTAGAGTGGACACTGTGACCACGTTGGTCAAGTGGGAGATTGTTATAGTTATTGTGACCATCCGTGGTCACTCACCCGCTAGAGTTGCACTTGCCAACATACTCCTCTAACCAACGCGGAGGCGTACTCGTTGATGAGGTTATGGAGGTTGACGAAGAATGCGGCAGGCGGAACAGAACGTGCAGATCGCGCGTAAGATACAGTCGTTTCGGGTGGGACGGAGTGCAGCGGGCAGGTGTCCTATATAACAGTGATCGACGCGTGCAAGGAGCCCCCGTCGCGCGCGAACCCTTCTTCTCTCCCCTTCTTCTTGCTGCAGTGTTCTAATCATATTTCCCTCGACTCTCAAATCAAGAATGTTACCAAAATCACGTCGGTAACATTAGACGAAATTGGATTAAAAGATTCATGATTATTTTAAAAATTAATTATCATGTATTTTCTAAAAAAAATATTTGAATTTGATTAGATGATCAATTAATATAATAGAGAAAGAAGTTTCATTAGATTTATGATATCAAAGATTGAGACTAAAAAATATTGAGATTTTGACAAGAAAAAATCTTAATTTTATCAAAGGTAAAAGTCAATGCTTATTCTAAACGTTTTTTTGCTAAGTAATCTATGATGTCTTTCATGTCTAGTTTTAAGAGAAAATAAAATACATTGAATTTAATATGTGACAATTTTGAAGTGATAATGAATATTTTATTATTTTTATTGATAATACTTCATCAAATTATGGAATTATTTTATTAAAACAGAAAAACGAGGTACTTCAAATCTTTCGAAAATTTCATGAGATGATAAAAAGAAAAATGAGAAAGGGAACAAGGTCGTGATAGTGTACTAATTCACCCCTCGACTTATTATCAAAAAATCTCGAGTTCGCTTACCACCAATTAGATTTATGTATTTCTTTATTTTCAACATTTAATTTTTTTAACAGATTAATAGGTCTCTCTTTGTAATTGAAAAAAAAAGAAACAAATTGAAGTCGCGTTGAAAACATAATGATATATGTGAAAAATATATAGTACAAGAAACTTTACAATGCTAAAACGATGAACATAATCATTGTATATAGAATCAAATACATGCAGAGGATTATTAAGTTTTCGATATCATTTTAAATTGATCTTGTAAATTTATTGCTAAAATGATATCGCCCAACTGTAGAAGAAGTGATAGCCGTCGTAGCGCATCGACTTCAAGTGGTTCGCATATGAACAATGTTATTCAAATCGGACCGGACCGGTCGGTTCAACCAGTTCAACCGCGACCGGTTCCTAGTCCGGTCCGGTTTAAGTGCAAAATCAGGATGGACGTCTGACCGGAAAGAACCGGTTTGAACCGGGTAAAACCGGTGAACCGACAAACCGGTAAAAAATCGGGTTCAATGTTAAATTTGAAAAAATCAAACTAAATTAAAAATTTATTGTAAAAATGGAAGGAAAATATTTATAAAAGGAAATAATTTGAAAATAATCAGCAACAACAAAAATGGAAATAAGAATAAATGGTGGGAGAAGAATAAATAAGGAGGAAAAAATGGAAATAAAAAAAAAGAAAGATACAATAGTAAACGGAAGTTAGGTCAATGATTTAAATTAAAATAATTAATATAAGAGTATTAGTATAATAATATTAATCATCATAATTTTTTTGATAACCATTGAAGTGTATAAAAGGAANAATAGTAAACGGAAGTTAGGTCAATGATTTAAATTAAAATAATTAATATAAGAGTATTAGTATAATAATATTAATCATCATAATTTTTTTGATAACCATTGAAGTGTATAAAAGGAAAATAATGACAGAAAAATTGGAAATAGGAAATAAAAGGGAAGTAGAGTAAATAATGAAAATAAATGAAATAAAAAATGAGGAAAAAGGTGAAAATACAATAGTTTCAAGTAAAATAACAGGAAAGTTAGTGATAATTTGGGTTAAAATATTTAATATATTATTTTTGGTGATAATTAATCTTTCTAATATAACAAATAGTTTTGAAAATATATTGACTCAACTCAAAGGAAAACAAATACACAAGGCAAAATGAAGGAAATTTAGGAAAAGAAAAACAAATGAACCAGGCAAAATGAAGATGGAAAGACAAAAGAACTAGAATTAAGAACTAAAACAAAAAAAGGAAAAGATAAAAAAATAAAATAAACTAAAATGAGAAGAAATAAATAAGAGTGAGTAAAAAATAATGTGACATCATTATCATTACATAATGAATAAATAACGGTAATAATCTAACAATCATTATTTCAAATCAGCATAAACATTCTATATATGTAATAAATAATATTTTATAATATATATATATATATATATAATTACAAGTAAGTTATTCTTATATTTTATATAATATTAATTAGAAAGCAATGAATGTGTAGCTTTGTAAATTATAGCGGTTCACTGTCTTCCATATTTACATATAAATTTAATAACATAGACCTATGAACATTGATCCACGATAATAATTTAACAAGAAGAGATGGGATACATTTTAATTTATAACTCCGCACATATATTTTATACTATTAATTATATTATATACTGTAAATTCTTATAAAAAATATTATTTTAATAAAATTTGTGGTTGAATCTGATCAAACCGATCCAACCGTGACTCAATTGAGTGTTCGGTTCGATCGCCGGTCCGATTATAATAACATTGTATATGAATAAGAGATGCTAATAAGCAAAAAAAGGTTGCTCACCATTATTCAACTTTCTCTAGTTATTTTGGTTGTTAAAGTCCAAAGTCTGCGAATAAAATATATATAAGGGCTATGGATTGTTAAAGTGGGATGTAGTTCTTTTTTTTCAGTGGTTACTAGATTTCTCTTTTCTCTTTCAAACTCTATGCATAATTAATAATTCCAAAAAGAAGGGCAGCATTAAAATAATTGTTTTGTGTGTGGATCAGCCACAGACAGCAACATATGGAGGAAGCATCATCACCAGCCATGACAAGTATGAGACGTCCACATACCATTCTTACGCTCCGGTGTCATTACTCGATCATTACTCCCGATGTTATATGTTCTCAGCGGGCGCAGTCAATGAGAATGAACTACAGATGCAAGGATCAAGAGTGGACAAAATTAGGAGATGATCATGATCATTATTTTCATCATTTAAAGATATATTTTAAATTCGTATTAATTATGAGTTCAAAATGAATAATTTTTTGAATGAATTTAGAGATATTACATATATCAAAGTCAACATCGTGCTAATTTGAACCATATGAAACTACTCAATAACGTTGAGTTCTCAAAGGGGAAAGAATATAAGGACATAAGACAAGACCAAAGATTTAGTTCTATATAGGCAAAATACGGAGACGTCATGTGCTTATGTGGACCATTAAACCCAAAGTGAATAATTTTTTAAATAATTTTGAACGACAATTGTGCTACAAAAGAAATTCCTCACTAATCAAAGTACAATATGCGATGAAAATTTCAAATGCTAAAAAAAAGCTATATATATTAATAAAAGTATTTCTTAAGAAAAAATATTATATTTTCGTTTTAAATTTTATTACTGTTAATGCATAGCTTATATGAGATAAATATTCAAAATAGAGTATCATATTATTGAGATTATCTATTTTTATGTCTTAAATTATAGTCCAATGCCAACGGTAATAGTCTTTTTATTTACAGAATATGCAAGAACAGTGATTTATTGTTTGACCAAATAGTTAATTACCTGAAGGCAAAAGACTTAACAAGGGCACGAAAACTCATGAAATAACATTATTTTTTTTTGGGAACAGATGCCTTCATAGAAGTTTATTATTCACTGAATTAACTACGTAGATATCCATGCATAATGTATATACTGGATGTATGATGCATCTAGATATACTTATTAACTGCCAGAGCCTTACAGTCCGATTTAAAAGTCCCTAAATACCAAATACATGGGATTGCATCTAAAGCAACATACAAAATATATGTTGCTTACAAACATATATTTCAGAAAATAGAAATTAAGAAAGAAAAACAAGGAAAGATGGCTGCTGAAATTTATTATACAGTTCTAAGAAGCAAAGGTGGGTTCTTTTTTTTTTTCCAAACCACACAAAGTAAAAACCCTCCAAAAACCCTCCACTGCAAAAAAGAAACAAAGAAAATAAATGAAAATACAGATTGATTAAATTCTTAATGATATTATTCAATGGATCGATACTCATAATTAATTATGATGATCCTGGGTGTAGATATAGTCTGTGTGAGCAGCAAGAGTCCTCCTCATCAAGCATTCCTCCTCCCCAACTCCTTCACACCCCTCCACTAATCTCCTATCAGTCTCAGGCATCTCTTTCTGATTAATATCCTGCAAGAGCTAGCATGACATTAATTAATTAGAATTTTCACTCTTTTCCATCGATCAAAAGAAGAAAAGATGATGTAGCATGACTGGAAATATGCATCAGAGAACTTAACAGACTTGAGCTATCTTACAAAAAAAATTATATTTATGAACTAACATACGTATTTACGTATATACCTTCACTGTATCTGATGGTTCTGTCCTTATTGCATGGGTTATGGTTGCAAGGAGGAGCAAAGCAACGAGCACAGGTGTGAGTGCTTGGGCCATGTTCTCAACTCCGGAATAAGGCTGAAGAACTCTCTGTGCTATATAGAATGGAGAGAGAGAGAGAGAGAGAGAGAGAGAGAGAGAGAGAGAGAGAGAGAGAGATGACCAAGGAAATGAGAGAGAATATACTTAGGTGAAAAGGTTCGTGGGAGTTATGTGTGGGAGTATGAGGGAGTTTAAATAAGTGGTAGATTGCATATCTTCAAGCAATTTAATGCGGTTTTAATTATTTTTAGCTTCCATTAATTTGTTAATGTATATCTATATATATATATATATATTATATGATATATAAGTAATGACATTATATATATATATATTTATTTATTTATTTATTTCGACACATTACATTTTAAAAGATGTGCTACGCAATCTTGTTCTAATTGTGCAACTTGAATGTTGAATTTGTTTTGCTTTGTAAAATTAACTTTGTCACTCATTGGTCAAATTCAAAAATGCAAACAATAAAGACGAGTATGTTACTTAAAAATGCATATACGCATCATTATTAATTAAAAAAAAGGTTGGTTTAGTTTGTGCACATCTTAAGAGAAGCATCATTAATATGCGTAATCTCATTTTCAAAGGCAACACACGGTACTCAGGCAACCCGTGTTAGATGCGTAATCTCAATTTTCTATCTTCCAAACACATACCTTTCTCGAAAGTCATAGTCGAAACTATTTAATCTGAAAATAAGTTTCAACTCGTGGATCTCCACTTACTAACTAGCTAAAAAAGGTCAAGCTTTACTCAATAATTTGTTGACCTACACACGTAGGCAATCGGATTCCTGTGTAGCCTCATCTGAAACCAAGGTCACGTAACTTCATGTAAACATAATTGTCAAAAGAGATTATCAACAATAAAATTTAGAAATTTATTTATGTTAAAGTAAATATACTATCAATCATTTAAAAAAAATTATAATCGTTAAAATATTATTATTATTAATTATTATATTTATTTTTAAAATATTTTTCTGGACTAATTTTTATCTAGCTTAGTCCATCGGGTGAAGTATAAAATAAAATTAATTTTTAATATAAGTCACGTCTAAATTAATATATTACCAATCAATTTAAAAGATTTTAAATTTATATTCTTAATAATTTTCAATTTTTGCTATCGTGGGTATCCAATTTCATTTCAAACTTTTAATTTATTGTCACTTCTACGATTACATATATATATATATATATATATATATATATAAAGTTTGTGCACATCTTAAGAGAAGCATCATTAATATGCGTAATCTCATTTTCAAAGGCAACACACGGTACTCAGGCAACCCGTGTTAGATGCGTAATCTCAATTTTCTATCTTCCAAACACATACCTTTCTCGAAAGTCATAGTCGAAACTATTTAATCTGAAAATAAGTTTCAACTCGTGGATCTCCACTTACTAACTAGCTAAAAAAGGTCAAGCTTTACTCAATAATTTGTTGACCTACACACGTAGGCAATCGGATTCCTGTGTAGCCTCATCTGAAACCAAGGTCACGTAACTTCATGTAAACATAATTGTCAAAAGAGATTATCAACAATAAAATTTAGAAATTTATTTATGTTAAAGTAAATATACTATCAATCATTTAAAAAAAATTATAATCGTTAAAATATTATTATTATTAATTATTATATTTATTTTTAAAATATTTTTCTGGACTAATTTTTATCTAGCTTAGTCCATCGGGTGAAGTATAAAATAAAATTAATTTTTAATATAAGTCACGTCTAAATTAATATATTACCAATCAATTTAAAAGATTTTAAATTTATATTCTTAATAATTTTCAATTTTTGCTATCGTGGGTATCCAATTTCATTTCAAACTTTTAATTTATTGTCACTTCTACGATTACATATATATATATATATATATATATATATATATATACGCGACAAAACTGGACCCGGATTTGAGAGAAAAAACTTGTATTATTATTTTTAATTGATTAATCGTGTGGTATGGGTTGAACTTTTTAGAGTAATTAGGGTTAGAAGGTTGCCCATGTCAACATTTAATTGCGGAACGCGCATTAACGAAGATGGGACACGAGAGATGTCTTTTTAGTCCCCAACTTTTTATGTCAATGTAGTATATAGTATGTTTAACATACTAAAGTATATATATATATATATATATATATATCATGAAATTATTTTTCTTTTCAATTGATAAGAAATAAGTAGCAAACTAATTAGGTAATATCTAATTATATTGTATTTATTTATTAGACGCAAATGATATTTTGTTTCCTAATGTTTCAGTGTTGAATATTATTTTAGGATTTAATTTTTGGGTCTGCTTACCGGGATGTGAATTAATATCGCATATTTAATCTAGATCGAGAGCTGAGCATCCTCCAACAATGTATTTTCTAGCCTTCTCTTCACGACACAATCTCTCTCCCTCTCTCTTTTATATATATGGGTTTAAAAAGCGTGTAGCACAATTTTAATATAGTGTGTATAACACACTATATTTGTACAAAATATTATAAAAAATATTTATATTAATAAAAATATTAATAATTTATATATGAGTGTACTACACATTACTATATATATATATATATATATAGGTCAAAGAGAATTAAGTACATTTTTAATGTAGTGTGTACACGCACGAGTCACTTACCTTTCAAAAGAATATGAATATTGTTCTCAATAACATAAAGTGTCGACACTTTATGTACGATACATATTCTTATTTTCATATAAATATAAATATAAATATAAATATAAATATAAGATTAAAGAATGTCTAGCATATTTTTAATGTAGTGCGTGTAGTGCATAAGAAAATAATGATACGAATATTATTGACAACAATAAAAAATATCGATATTTTTTTTATAAGTGCACTGTACATAAATATACAGCGCCGCAAATTATAGTAATCAACTTTTTCTTATGTGATGAATATTGCAGGTTACGCTACAATGTTAAATATCCAAGAAGATATTGAAAAATTATTACAAGTGTGAAGAGAAGAGACGATTTTTTTTCAAAATATTTTGAATACGATCTGACAATGACGATACATATGCATTTTATCAAATAACATATTTATGTTCATGTGTAAATATAAAAAGGCTAACCATATATTAATCAATTACCAAAAAGATGAAAAGGGACAAAACGGTGTGGTCATAGTCGATACAATTTATGATGGTGGCGATCGACCTGCGCCACAAACATAATACATATATCAATGATTAATGCCACTCCATAGATGGATGAAAGAAACCATCAAACCATAATGGCAAGTGTGGTGTGCATTCACGTGGTTGGGCGCCTTCATCACGTGGTTTATGGGTCCCCTTGTGATTAATTCATAATAATTAATTACTCGCATCACATTTGAAAAAGTTGAATCAGTACCAAATTCTCAAACAAAATGGTTGAAATATTTGATTGGTTTTTTTTTCAAAAAATATTAAGGATTCATTTTGCTAGTGACACGTTTCAATTTCTTTAAAATAATATATTTTATTCATCTTGTATTTTGTTAGGCTTCTATGTGTACATTCTATCATTTGAATAGAATTAGTAAGGCCAATTTCGTTGAAAAAATATAAATTAAAATAAGGTGTTATTTTATTTTATTTTTTGTTCTGCTAAACACGCATAATGTTATAATAATGGGGACTTCAAGGTTAGTTAACTTTTGGGGTCATTCAGCCGGAGAATACAAATAGATGGAATATAAAGTTATTTGTATAAGATTTAATGAGGCTATTAAACAAGGGAGTACGGCATATTTTTCCTCTTTGTATTCATCTTTTTAATCCTTACAAATAACTCTTTGATCCATTATACTTGTATATATTCTTATTTCATGATACGTTTAGAATGAAGTAAATAAAAACTGAATAAAATATTATGAAGAATGTTTAATTATAAATAATTAATTATTAATTATTATATTAAATAATATAAGACATCAAGATTAAGAAAAGAGAAAAAAGTCATTAAAATATAGTGTAAAATGATGAAAATGAGTGGAAGAATATTCATATTTTCGTAATTTTGACGAATATGATATTATGATTCGGAGAATTAAAAAAAGATACTTTCAACGACAGATGGTTTTAGAAAATCTTAGAATTAATTAACTTAATTCTAACTCCGTATGTATTAGGAGAAAATTGTAATATTCAATCGAATAGCTCCTTGATAAACATATTAATTTAGGGCAAATAGTTCCGCCTCATATATAAAATTGTTTACTTTTCTTATTTTTTAGAGCAATTAATAATAATAATAATAATAATAATAATAATAATAATAATAATAATAATAATAATAATAATAATAATAATAATAATAATAATAATATCCTTAGTATATAAATAATTCTCTATAACATTATTATGGGCGCACAAATAAATAATGCGACAGGTTTGCCCTGAGAACTAATTCAAAGCCCAAAAATTGATGGATGGTTCAATCAATCAACTAATCGATGGTTAAGTTGTGGAGTGTGAACACTATGAGACGTGCACGGTGCATCCATCGATCCAGCAATTGATGCAATGTCAATGTACGGTTTAATTACTTGTCACCCTATGCAATGTCAAAATTAGGCTATGTTAGTTTCTTTCAAAAAATATATGAATTTAAGAAAAAAAATTTTTTATATGTTTGATATGACTTGAGAATATGAAAATAACTATCTTGAAAATATAAAATAAGAATATTTTATTTGAGAAAATAAAATTTTATTTTGAAAAGAATAATTTATTTGTCTAAATCTTACATTACTTTTATTTCAAGAATTATTTTTTTTATTGACTAACCATTTTTTAATTATCAAATGATAGAAGATGATAAAAAATTAAAAAAAAAAATTCTTTCATCAAAACAAATGAAGCTTTAAGAGTTATAAAGTAGCGATACTCACATTATAAGGTAAGAGTTGGAATTGAAGTCGAGGGATGGAGCCAAGATGGAATTTATATAAAAAGTAATAAAATATTTGCATAAGATAATTAATATTTTAGATAAAAATCGTTTTATTTATAACGAAAAATAGTTGATATACTGAGTGGTGAAACTATGCGTAAAAGAATAATTAAAAATCAATTATTAAATACCAAAATAGAGAGAAAACTATAACAAGATGTGAATTATATTTTAAATACATTACTTCCGTTGTGATTAATTAGTTTTCGAGAAGAGCCCTAGGAGATGATGAAATTTAGAAAGAAGAATAAAAAGAAAAATACTATGAGAGAATAATTAAGAGAAGGAAAAACTTTTAGTATGGACGTGTGAAGTTAAAAAATATACCATAAAAACGTGAATTTTAAAAATTATATACGAAAGATAAAGATGCGTGATAAAACAAGTTAATTTAAATTATAGTTAGTAAACTATTTATTTATAATATATTAATTTAAAATGAGAAAATATTAACTTCATGTTAAGTGAAGAGATAAACCAATTATAATGAAAAAAGATTGATTGTTTACACTTTTTTATTTCAAAGTTGACTAACGAGCAAATGAAGCTCTTTAATAAAAGTAACTAACAAGCAAATGAATTAGAATGCCTTGAATTTTGTTCAACGTTTGAAAACAAAAATGGAGAATCAAAATTAATTATGTTTGATAAGTAAGTCGATAATTAATCAAAAAATGCAGATTTTTTAATATAACTGTATATGTATTGTTAGAGTATTTAAAAAATATTTGGTCGTTAGATGAAGCTCTTGGTCTGTCAAGACATTATGAACCGATTTTGGTGCCGGGACTTCACCAAGAAATTTATAGCTAGATCCAGTTCTCACTCAGGCCGGACACATTGCCCTGTTTGGTACGAGGAAGTAATAAGAATATGTTTTTTGTTCGTTTGGAGAAAAATAAGAGTGAAATATTTTTCTGATGTGTCTAATTGATTAATTAATATTTTAATAATCAAGTCTGTGATTAAAAACAAAAATAAAATAATAACTATGATATTTTACTATATTTTCTATTAAATATAATTAAGTATTTATTGATATTATTAATTGCAAATAATTAATTAATATATTTATTATTATTGAGTTAAGTAATTAACAATAACAATTATGTGTGCTGATTTTAATTATGAAAAAATAGCATATTTTTAAAAGCATATAACTAGTATTTATTTATTTTTAATAAAACATTCACTACTGAATAATTATAATATTATATAAATTAACTAATACTACAAAGACTAGCTAAATGATATTTCCTAATATTCTTTTTTCAATAATGTATTATAACTAAATAGTTGTGATAATATAATAATTACTTAATATGTAAAACTATTATTATCAGAATATTTATAATATAATATTTTATTATTTATGTTATCTTTTTGTGCAAACTTTAATTAATAATGAAAAACTTATTTCAAAATATATTCATCACTTGAAGAATTGATGATATGACAAATATCTATTTAGTTATGTGATTGTGTAGTTTATTAATTAATTATTTGATAATGTTAATTTTTTTTTGCATTAAGATAAATACACAGATGTTTGTTGAAAAATAAGTTCACTGAACTGATGCACACAAAAATTTTGAGATTGGACTATTAGCAAGATTTTTCAAATGAAATGATGTGTGATCTTTTAACTCGAGATATCATTAATGACTTGTATATTAATAAGTTTATTTTGATAACATTAATGCTGATTATATATTTATTAAAAATAAAATAATTCAATAAAGTAAATTAGAAAAAAGAAACAAAAAATAGTTTTGTCAATGGTAAGAATATTTTGTTCTTTCCTTGATAATAAAGAAAAAAGTGATTTTGCACAAGAGCATTATTACATCCTTCTAAAAATTCTCCTAACACTCACAATGGCATTAGTTGTAAACTTTATTAATTTTTTAGAGCAATTTAATTATGTGAATATTAGAAATTTTTTTAGGATGATGAGTTAAGAGGATTTAGATTTTTGTATAATTCGAAATAATTTTAAAGTGATAAAAAAATTATATTATTTTAGAAGTATTTGGGTGCAATAATAAGAATAAAGTAGTTGTTTTCCGCGTATTCTTATACTAAATAGGCCCAATGGGTCGTACGAGCGCGGTGACGCCCAGGCGACCCAATCAACTACGTGCTGCTAAAATATTTGAAATGTTAGGTCCATTTGTTTTTGTGCTTTCTGGAATAATATTTGTTTTCTCTTTATGCTATTTAGTGGCATTGTGTATTGATCAACCAAAAACATATATTCTAATAGAAGAAGAAAATAAATACGAAGAAAATAAATATGTTGGGAATATGACTTTGAGGGATTGATCAATAACAAAGTAAATACGAGAAAAAAATTAATATACAAATTTTTAACAGATCGAATAATAAGAAAACATTCAGAGCAAAGAAAGTCACTAAGAATTTCACTATAAGTCGAAAACAAAGTTCATTACAATAAAATATAATCTTTATTTATAAAGATTCAAACTCTAATCTAATCGTCCATATTCTTATTTTTCTAATTACCTTTTCTATTTTAAAAAAATGAGTATATGGTACAACTGTAATATCTCAGATTTTTAAAATAAAAATAAAATAAAATAAAGATGAGATAGATAGGATAAAGAAAGATATAGTTGGTTAAGATTAGAAAAAGAGTTTGAATTGAAATCAAATTGTTATATTTCTTATCAATTAAATATTCCTAATCCTATGTTGACTATTTTGAAAGAATCCTAATCATATGAAAGATTATTTTATGGAATTATAATCAAATACAAAGTTATTCTTGAGAGTCCTAATTGTATTCAAACCCCATCTAAGGATAAAATTCTCTTCCCTATAAATAGGACCCAACCCCTCTCCTCTCATCCCATAATTTTCTCTCCCTCTCCTCTCTCTCTCTCCCTCTTCCTTCTCTCTCCTC
>LTAE01018514.1:0-12867 GCA_001647135.1 Pontederia paniculata
CCGAAGGAGCTTGACTGAGGGAAAAGGCTTTAGCACTTGAAGCTGCGGACGCCCGAGGGTGAGCGGTGAATGACCGAAGCACCAGGCGGCAGTTCAAGTGGGAGACTTCACCTAAGCAGCGGTCGACCAAGTCTGGAGCAGCGGGTGACCGGAGAAGTAGGTGAAGGGATTGTACTTGCATTAACGGCTAGTTTTCTGAGAGAGAGAATTAGGTCTTTAGTGCAGAGTATATATTGTAATCCCAAGAGTCTTGGGAAGTAACTTTGGCAAACTTTACTAGTATGAGTGTATTGAGCGAAAACCTTAGTTCCCCTTGTGTGAAGGGTCCAATAGCTATTGAGAGAAATCTTAAGAGGTTGTCTCCTTGTCCTCATGCAAGAAAGGTGAAGTTGTAAGGGAGGCTTCGCCCTTGAAGAAGGAAATAGTGATATCTGGAGATCTCGTGGGAGAAGACCGGAGCGGGGACGTAGGCCAGGAGTTCGGCCAAATCTCGTCAACAAACTTGGTGTTTGTTTGTGTTGTTTGTTTTCTCTCTACTGTGTTCTCTCTGTTTCGTTTATATTTGCATATGCAAGCTTCCGCTAAGATAACTCATATAGATTAAGTAAAAGAGAGTAAGGATTTTTTAATACACCAATTCACCCCCCGCCCTCTTGGTGTCATCCAGATCCTAGACACATCATTCATCCCAGAGACTGCCCGTGTCAGGTGTGACATGGACCGTGTTGTTCCGAGGTTAGCGCGGAACGCAGCCTGGTTGACTAGAACGTGTAAATCAAAGGACACAGACCTTGTTAATGTTAACACTGACCAATTTGTGGTTTCCGCACGCGTCAGAGAAACGTGGCCGTTTGAAGCACTATTAGGGTTCCGAGGAATGTGGTACGAGTCCTGTAGGCACACACGCCATTTCGTCCAGGGAGAACGCGATCGTGGTTGGAACGACACATGCCGTGTACGACATGGCCGTCCTTCTAGAGGACGTGGCTCGTGTTCACACGAACACAATTCGTTTTAGGCTGACATGATGGTGTTTCATCTAACGCGGTTCGTCTTCAACATATCTTCCACCAACACCCTTGACGCAGACCGTGTTAGGGTAACACGGACTGTGTCTCATTACATCTCATTAAATTATTAACTAAATATGAAGAACTTTTTCATTAAAACTCTGATTGATATGTGATTAATCTACCAAAAATATTCATGAATCATCATTAATCATCGATTAAAACTTGAAAATTAATTCTTCTTAATGATCCTAATTACATACCTTGGGATTCATTTCTGCCTATCTTTCCTCGATCCTTGTGTTGTTGCTTCCTCTTCGCTCCATATGTCGTTGACCTTCGTCTTCTCCTCTTGGCGCAATTCTCGAGACCAGAAAAATCCTCCAAGAATGAGAGAGAGAAAAGAGGAGAGGAGAGAGGAGGAGGGAAGAGAGGGGAGAGGTTACTTGGCAGCTGGATAGAAAGTAATGAGGGTTATGGGGAACTAATTTTGTGTTAGGGTTTATATAGGGGTCACTTAGGGTTTTCAACGTTTTAACCGTGATTAATTCTAAGTCAATTACAGGTGGGCTTTGTCACGTCAGCCCAACATGGCCCGCCTCCAAACAGACGCGGCCTGTTTTAGAGAACAAAGCCCGTGTCCGCTCATGACATGATCCGTGTTTGTTTGGAGCATTAAATTATAACCTCCTTAAAATTAGATTCGTCCTCGAATCTATTAGCAACGTCTTATCAATTTATTCCAATTCTCATTAGAGAATAAACTCCTTAGGAATAATGTCATCTTGTAGTTCACTATGTATTGTAGATAAGTTTGAGTGGTGTACCTAAGGAGTCATAGATGTGTGGTTAGGTGTTTGGCTTTTCTTTCTCCATTATGTTGTACACCCAGCCTTGCGTCAATCTTGAGGGACCTCTAGCACCCCTAGAGTTTTAAGGAGTCAACTTTGGTTCTGGACAGTCCTTGATATATTGATCATGCTTTTCGCAACGAAGACAAGCTCCAGTCTTGTAGCGACACTCTCCCATATATTGTCATTTACAATTTGGGCATGTCCCTTTGTGAGCCGGTTCTGGTTGTTGTTGTCCTTCCCGTGGTTCGTAAGGTCTGGGACGCTCTTCTCGTCGGCGATCTCTTCCATCAGAAGCCTTGTTTTGTCTCCTATCATCCCATCTAGCCTTGTCCATGTTCTATGGGTGTGCTGCATCTTTTTCCTTTTGTGTTCTTCTCCAGTCCTCATGTTTTCCCATTCCAATTCTGATGTCAGCTCAGAGGCATCTTGTACTGTCTTGCAGTTTTCCGCTCATGACCTTGACTCTCAGTCCCGAATGCAGCTTATTGACAAACCTCTTTGTCCTGTACTTCTCATTCTTGTCCAAATTGCAATATTTCTCTAGCCGCAGGAACTTGACTAGATATTGCTCTACAGGCCTGCCTTCCTACTTTAGTTGCAGGAACTCCTCTTGTTTCCTATCCTTCTAGTACTGAGGCTGATAACATATTTCTTCCTATAAGTCATCACAAGAGATGTCACCATGTGTTGCAAACTTCGTGCTCTTCGTAGCATTCCATCAATCCTTTGCATCATCCATGAGACGGTTCACTGCAAAGATTATTTTCCTCTTCTTTGAACATTGCATCACCATGAAAATCTCCTCCATTTTCTCTATCCATTTCTCTGCATGACCAAAGTCCTCAATTCCTTTGAATTCTGGAGGGTGCTGCTTCAAAAACCTTTCAGTTGTGTCCATTGTCTCCTCGCGTTGGTGTTCCCTACGTGTTGTTCTCATCATGCTGTTCAGAACCTCGTTTTGATCTTCCGCAATTTTTGGCATGGTATTTGGCATGATAGGTTCAGAGGGTGGATTTGGGTTTTCGATAACCGGTGTGGGTTTGGTACATCGATTTTCGATGGTGGATTCGTCATGTTGGTTTCTGCGAGTTTGTCAGAACGTCTAACAGAACGTCATAGAGGCATCTACATATAGAGCAATCATACAAGTTTCCACTAGTGAGGTCAATAATCTATTTTCGAATTAAACTCATACCTGATGGTGTGATGATGGCTCGTGGTGCTTGCACATGGACTTCTATCTATTTAGGGACAACTAAAAAGTGCCCCTCGTTAGGCTCTGATACCATCTGTAATGCCCCCAAATTTAGACCTTGCCACCTGGCAAAATTGTGACTTCGGGGACGCCACGGGCTTGCATCAATGATTTTACTTTGACCAATCAATTGACCCATATAGATAACAGTGGCACTATAAACTAAAATATCATTCTTCAATATAAAGACTAATAATCCGATACATAGTTCTAATAAAACTAGACGTCAAAGGCTAAATCAAATAAACATCTAAGGACTCAAAATAACATTCATCTCTAAAAAATTACCAGCATAACACAACTAGGATCTTATGCCATGTGCAAAATAACTCATCATGAGCTGCATCACCCATCAACACCATCATCAGTGCCTATTAAAGATCAGAGTGACCTGCAGAATTGAATTTGCAAGGGAAAATCCATGAGTTGTGACACTCAGTATGTAAAGATCATATATAAGAAAATAATAATCAGGGATCAGTAAGCAAGTAATCAAACCTTTTCTCTTTAAAACATTAACAATGTGAGGCTTCATTACTTAATAATTCTTTCATTATTTCTTTTTAGTAACAGTGACATGGTCATCAATGGTGTACAGTTTATTAGTACTTCTTTTCATTTATCTTGATATCATCTTTTAATTCAGTCAATAATGAGCATTTACCAGTACATGAAGATTCTAGCGATCCGATGTCATAATGGCTAATTAGGCCATAGGCTCAACCCTAGACCCATCAATAAGTCTCCATCAGTAACAGTAATAATAAGAGTAACAGTAACAGTAGCAGTAGGGATAAATCCCTTAGTCCGTCGGGGCCTTCCTCTTCATGTTACAGATTTAAACACAATCATTAATAGCTTTTAATTCTTCATTATCTATTATACTAAGTTCACGTGAAAGAAAATACTAACCCTCCCTCAAACAATCTCACTCAATAAATCAAGCATCACATCATTCATCCCGAACACGGGTTGTGTCAGGTGTGACACGGCCAGTTCCCAGATTAAGCACGAAACACAGCTTGGTTGACTAGAACGTGTAAATCAAAGGACATAGACCCTGTTAATGTTAACACGAACCATTTTGTGGTTTCCGCACGCGTCGGAGAAACACGGCTATTAGGGTTCCGAGGAACGTGGTACGATTCCTGTAGGCACACGCGTCGTTTCATCTAGGGAGAACGCGATCGTGGTCGGAACGACGCACACCGTGTACGACATGGCCATCCTTCCAGAGGACGCGGACCGTGTTCACACAAACACATTCCATTTTAGGCTGACATGACGATGTTTCATTAACGCGGTCAATCTCCGACGTATCTCTCGTCGGCACCCTTGATGCGGACCGTGTTAGGGTAACGCGAACCGTGTCTCATTACATCTCATTAAATTATGAAGTAAATCTGCAGAATTCTTTCATTAAAGCTTCGATTGACATGTGATTAACCTACCAAAAATATTCATGAACCATCATTAATCATCGATTAAAACCTGAAAATTAATTCTTCTTAACAATCATAATTACATGCCTTGGGATTTGTTCCCTCCTATCTTTCCTCGATCCGTGTGTTGTTGTTTCCTCTCCGCTCTGTACGCCGTTGACCTTCGTCTCCTCCTCCTGGCGTGATTCCCGAGACTAGAAAAATCCTCTAAGAATGAGAGAGAGAAAAGAGGAGAGGAGGGAAGAGAAGGGAGAGGTTACCGGCGGCTGGGTAGAAAGTAATGAGGGTTATGGGAATTAATTTTGAGTTAGGGTTTATATAAGGGTCACTTAGGGTTTTCAAAGTTTTAACCATGATTAATTCTAAGCAGATTACAGGTGGGCTTTGTCACGTCAGCCCAACACGGCCGGCGTCCAAACGGATACGGCCTATTTTAGAAAACACGGCCCGCGTCCGCTCAGGACACGGTCTGTGTTTGTTTGGGGCATTACATTGCTTACTCTAGTTTTGATTGAAGAGTGAATGAGAGTCCCAAAACTTGAAGATTATGTTATTTTGTTGTCTATGATGCGTAGAACTTTAGATTTAACTTTGAAGTTTCTTTAGCTTTTGAGATAGAGTTGAACTCTTCTATTATGTCACTATTTTTTATGGATATTTATGGCTAAGTTTGTTGGCAGAGAGTTCATTTCTATCATCTAAAGGTATTTAGTTTACATTTTAATTGATGCTACATGTATGTTTTACTCATTGGTTGTTTGAGAATGATTTCTATTTTCTTGTTTAATTCTCTATTTTAATCATACTTAGAGGCTTGGTTTCTATCACAATATTCATATGAGAGGATGAATATTGTTCTGGGGTATTGCGATGAGCCGAAAGGCTAGTAAAACCTTAGGAGATAGTGTCTAATTTGTACTTTATAGTAGCTATTATTTGTTGAGATATTGAAGTATATGATATTAGGGTTATGGGGACAACTAATAGATTTTTGCCAATCAATTAGAGCAAGGTGAAGGTCATCTAGACTTTGAGAATGTTCTAAAATGATCCCTAAGAATTCTAATTTGCGAGAGTTGGATTATGAGAACATTGACCATGCGATAATGGATCATTGCATCATTTATTGATTCGTAGCTATACTTTTGTAGAATTTTATTGATTAAATGATTTCGAAACTATTTCTCATGTTCTAGTGTTCATCTCCTATTACATGATCATTTTTCTAATCTATATCTTTTTGTTTTAGTTTTACTAAAATTAAGAAAATCGAAAAATAACATTTATTTTCATTCTTTAATTTCATTTGTCTCTTGCATTCGAAACCCATAATTTTCTCTTTCGATTTAATTTTAGTTGAGATATAATGAGTTGAGTGGATGAAACTTGATTTTCCTACGGATTAAACATCTAGCATACTTTATGAATGATGTACGCTTTAGTTGTGTTTGTTTTAGGAAAGCTTTTTTCAAAATTTGCTGAGATATTTTTTCATCTAGACCTAGTTTTTTCACATCCAAGGAATTCTTCTGTGAAAACATATTTTCACACCTTATTTTTTGATAGCATTTTTTTTCGATAGCAGTATTTTCACACCTTATGAAATCAAAGTTATATCGCCTCAAATTTAAATATGTTACCTATATTTTTTTTGTGTTACGAATTAATATAATTTGATTGGCACACATATTCTATAACAAAAACATTTTCATAGTGCCACCTACACCTACGAATTTGTTGATCTTATGACAATGCTAATGACTAATACATATTAAGTCTAAACTAAATCCATTATATATATATATATATGTGTTCATAATTTCTTAAATTTTAACACAGCTGAAAATTCATTTGTTCCCAAATTCAATAAAACTCTTTAGTTAAAAGCATCCTTATGCATAAGGGACTACTATATAAGCTCTTTAGGATTAGGATTAGAAGGTCATACGAATTATTGCAATTCTTCCATCACATAATATTAATTCTATCATCGCTCGAGGATGTAGTTCAATTTAAATTTTGTAGATCTTCTTTTGCAAGTGATCTATCTTTTTATTTGATATCTGCAACAATATTTAACACAAGATGTCATTCGAAATAAAAAATTAAATTAAAATATCAAGATACTCAAATATTATTACTGGGAAACATGGACCTGAAAACCTGATAAGCATTCAAGAAAATAAAAAATTCAAGTACTTGTATAATTAATGTAAATGATTATATCTATTCATGAAAGTTAACAATGTCTACGGTTCTAAAAAAATTATAAACAAATATGATTATCGATGATTTAATTATGTTGGAGGTATTATCAAGTATCTTTTAAATTATAACTAAGGGAAAATATCAAAAGTAGTAAGAAAGAAAGTGATATGTAAATAGTTGGAATTGTTTCTTCTCTTTTTATTCTCTATGACAACAACTATAACATAACACCTTTTCGACCAAATTATACTAATATATATATATATATATATATATATATATTTTCTCATTTCTTGTAACACCCAAAATTCGATCTTCGCCACGTGGCGAAACCTCCTCTTGTAGGCGCTACGACGATGTAATACTTGACCAATTCATTGACCAAAATTGGTCAAGAATGGTGACATATCAGCGGAAGAAATTAAAATAATAAAAGAATGGACATAATATGAAAGATGCGGAAGCTACTAGATTAACATAGTTATAATCAAACTTAGTACCAAACACATATTCCAAATGGCATCCAAGTTGGTGCTTATTACAACTCAAGGTTCAACACAACATATGACATAAGAAATATAAATGAGCCCCTAGCCATGTGCAGTAACAACCAGAGCATCACCGCCGCACACGCCATCGATCCGCCCTACAAGAAATCAAGAGCCTGCAGGGATCAATGNGAACTGAAGACCGAGATCCTTCGGTCGTCCGCTGCATCCCACGGTCGACCGACTCGGGCCCGTGTCAGCACCTGACACCTGCGGTCCAACTCGACTCCTCTGAGCCCTGGATGGCTGCCGCTGCGGTCCAACTCGACTCCTCCGAGCCCTGGATGGCTACCGCTCCTATGAAACTTTTTCGGACGTCCGCTCTTCCACCTGAGTACCTCGGACGCCCGTTGTCACCACCTGCCAGTACTTTGATCACCCACTCATTCCCCATGAGATCTCCGGACGCTCCTCCCAAAGCTTCCTCTGACAGATCCTGGTCGTCCGCAGATTCCCTCCTTTACATGATTAATGTTTTAAAGAAGAAAGGTTTGATTTACTTGATTACTGACCCCTGATTATTATTTTCTTCTATATGATCTTTACATACTGAGTGTCACAACTCACGGGTTCTACCCTGCGAATTCAATTTTGTAGGCCGCTCTGATCTTTGATAGATATTGATGATGGTGCTAATGGTGATGCAGCTCGTGATGGTCTACTTTGCACATGGCATAGGATCCTGGTTGTCTCAGGTTGGTCACTTGATAGAGTTGGATGTTATTCTGAGTCCTTAGTTTATTTGATTTAGTTATTGATGTCCAGTTGTTATTGGAACTATGTATCGGATTATAGTCTTCATATTAAAAAGGATATTTTGGTTTATATCAACCCTGTTATCTGATATGGGCCAAGTGATTGGTCAAAGTAAAGTCACTGATGTATGACGGTAACGTCCTTAAAGTCATTATTTTGCCAGGTGGCAAAGTGTGATTTTGGGGGCGTTACAGATGGTATCAGAGCCTAACGAGGGGCACTTTTAGCTGTCCCTAAATAGATAGAAGTCCATGTGCAAGCAACACAAGCCATCATCACACCATCAGGTATGAGTTTAATTCGAAAATAGATTATTGACCTCACTAATGAAAACTTGTATGATTGCCTTATATGTAGATGCCTCCACGACGTTTTGTTAGACGTGCTAACCAACCCCTAGGAACCAACATGACAAATCCATCTCCGGAAATTGATGCACCAAATCCACCATTTGGTGATTGACAACCCAAATCTGCCCCCTGAACTTGTCACGCCAAATCCCACGCCAGAGATTGCAGAAGATCAGAATGAGTTTCTGAACAGCCTGATGAGAGCAGCCCAGAGGGAACACCAACGCGAGGAGACAAGGGACACAATTGAATGGTTTTTGAAACAGCACCCTCCAGAATTCAAGGAACTAAGGACTTTGGCATGCTGAGAAATGGATAGAGAAAATGGAGATCTTTATGGAGATGCAATGTTAAGAGGAGAGGAAAATTATCTTTGTAGCAAACCGCCTCATGGACGATGCAAAGGACTGGTGGAATGCTACGAAGAGCCCGAAGTTTGCAGCATATACTGGCATCTCTTGGGATGACTTCAAGGAAGTCTTTGAAATGTGTTATCTGCCCCAGTATTAGAAGGATAGGAAATAAGAGAAGTTCCTGCAACTAAAGCAAGAAGGCAAGACTGTAGATCAATACTTAGTCAAGTTCCTGTGGCTAGAGAAATATTGCACTTTGGACAAGAATGAGAAGTCCAGACAAAGAGGTTTGTCAATGGGCTGCATTCGGGACTGAAAGCCAAGGTCATGAGCGGGAACTACAAGACAGTACAAGAGGCTTCTGAGCTTGCATCAGAATTGGAATAGGAACATGAGAACTGGAGAAGAACACAAAAAGAAAAAGAGGCAGCACGCCCACAAAATAGAGACAAGGCCAGGTGGGAGGATAAGAGACAGAGCAAAACTCTTGATGGGAAGATCACCGTCGAGAAGAGCGTCCCAGACCTTACGAACCTCGAAAGGACCACAACAACTAACTAACAAAGGAACCTGTCCAAACTGTAAACGACAACATACGGGGAGTGTCGCTACAAGACTAGAGCATGTCTTCGTTTCGACAAGCATGATCAATATATCAAGGACTGTCTAGAACCAAAGTTGCCACCTTAAAACTCTAGGGGTGCAGGAGGCCCCTCAAGATTGACACAAGGCTGAGTGTACAACATTATGGCGGAGGAAGAGTCAAAGCACGAACCACACATCTATGACTCTCTTAGGTACACCACTAAAACTTATCTACAATACATGGTAATTTATAAAATGACATTGTTCCTAAGGAGGTTATTCTCTAAGGGGAATTGAAATAAATTGATAGACGTTAAGGACAGATTCAAGGATGAATCTAAATTTAAGGAGGTTATAATGTAATACCCCAAACGAACACGGGTCGTGTCCAGTGAGGACACGGGCCGTGTTGACCAACACGGGCCGGGTTGATCAAAAGCGGGCTGTGTTGCGCTAAATGGGTCGAGCCGGTCGTGGTGGGCTTAAGTGGAAGAAAGTCCACCCGTGAAAAAAATAAGTTAATGATGGTGAAAACTCTCTAGACCCTAACTGACCTCTATATAAACCCCTAACACGGAATTAATTTTCTAAAACCCTCATTAGTTCTATCCAGCCGCCAGGTAATGGTTCATCTCTCTTCCCTCTTCCTCTCTCCTCTCTTCTTCTCTTTCCCTCTCTCACACTTAGAGGAATTCTATCTCGGGAATCATGCTAGGAAAAGAAGATGAATGTGAACGACGTACGGAGCGAAGAGGAAGCAACAACACGAAGACCGAAGGGAGGAATGAATTCCGAGGTATGTAATTAGGATCATTAATAAGAGTTCATTTTCAGGTTTTAAACTATGATTAATGAAGATTAATGAATATTTTCAGTAGGTCAAGTGTATGTTCATAAGATTTTAATGAAAGAGTTCTTCAGATCTAGTTAATAATTTAATGTGATGTAACCGGACACAGACCGTGTTACCATAACACAGTCTGCGTCACGGGTGCCGGTGGAGATACGTCGGATGAATGAACTAAAGCGGACCGTGCTGTTGAACACGGTCGGTGTCTTCTGGAAAGAGCGTTGCATGTCACACCTGACACATCGCATTCTCTTTGTCAGTGTCCTTTGGAAAGAGCGTCGCGTCACACCTAATGCATCGTGTTCTCGGAACCTTAACACCGCCCCGAAATGGCCGCATCCCTTCCAGGCGCGTGCGATGCTTGTTTTCTAAAAATAATTAAGCTAATGAGAACGGATTAGAAAACGGTCCGTGTTCTTTGCCCCGGTCAGTGTAGACTAGTCTGGAAGACGCGGCGGGAACACGTGTGCTGAGCACGCTTCGGCCTGGAACAACACGGGTCGTGTCACACCTGACGTGGGCCATGTCCGAGATGAATGATGTAATGATTGATTGAACTTGATTGAGGTAGAGCTAGCATTTCTCTCACGTGAAATTAGTATCATATATAAATGAAGAATTAAAATCCATTAAGAAGATGTTTTTCCAAAATTCTTAACTCTCTACGTGGTCTTCTTACAGGCCATTCTCTTTTAACTCGGAGTGATTTGGCAGCGGAGAATAGCTCATGTCAGTCACATAGTATTCTGGTATGATTCCATTTTAATGTCATTGCTATCCTTTCTTTTCTCTTTTATATCCCTTGGTTTGGACATTACAAATATCAAACTTGTTCTTTTTTCTTCATCAGGAGAAAATTCTTAACAAGAATGTAAATGAGGATCGAAGAGTATCGATGGAATCGTCAAGGACTTCCTTTTTCTTCTTCATCCTACTCGTCATTTTCATCTATGGATGGCAGTAAATCAACTCAACAAGAGCCATCCTCGAATGATCACAGTTCCTATTCAGACAATTCGCTGAATCATCCACTTAAGTCGAGGACATCAGAAAGTCAAGGCAAACTTGTTCATCCTGATCCTCACTGTAACCCTGTGAGAACGGCGATCCAATCTGGTCATCAGTCCCTTGATTTTCGCGATGTTGTGAAAGACTCAATCAACAGGGATAATCATGTTTTATTAGTGAAAACCTCAATCAAGGAGGAGACAAAGAGACAAATAATGAAGCACAAAGATTCTCCAAAGGCCCTTCCAAGTATCAAAGTCAATTGATGGATCATATATGACTGAAACTGATGGAAAATCACGAACTGTGGTTGACGTTGATGAATCCCTCAGGGTTCTTGTCAAGCGAAGAAACACCTCCTTTTATGTCAGATGCAAATAAACTACCAAGGAATCATGTGAAGATAAAGATGGTTCTTTCTATCCATTACCAAAGGAAACTCCAAGATTCTCATATGATGGTAAACCTTCTTCAAAGCTCAGAGAGCTTCCAAGGTGATCCTTGGATAGTAGGTCAGCCTCACTAAAGATCTCTAGCTTTGATTTAAGTCGAATTCAGTATTTAAGGATCTCGACAGAACGAATATGCACAGGAGAATTTCTCTGTCGTTAGATGATCAACCAGCACTGAGAAGTCATGCGTGTTCGCCAAGTGCTGTTGTGAAGCTCATGGGCTTAGAAGCAATGCCAAACTTAAGGTTGGGTAGTCAGGAACAAGCACATTCAAAAGAAAACCACAAGGACAAAGATCTAGAGGATTTGGGTACAAGCAACCTGGACCGAAAATTGGATCAGACTGCGCCTTCCCCTGGGAATTCTGTGAAGATTCCCATTGTCCAAAGACAGAAGAATCCTGATCCGCATTGATGTAGCTACTTGGAAACAACAGGATTAGATCCGCATCCCTCAAAAAACATATGGATTTAGGGAAAACCAAATGAAGCAGCAACCATAATCAGTTCATAGCAAAATCGCGAAGAGAATGAAAGATGTAGCATTCCAGAAAGCTAATAAGGATTTCAGGGCACTTAAACAGATACTGGATTCCGTTCAAGCAAAAGGGTTGTTGGAGAGTAAAAGAGGTGAATGTCAGCCTTCTGAAGTATCAGTTTGTGACCGTCTACCTGGTAAATCTCAGAGTTTCATGCCGACGAATGAAGATGAATTTACTTCTCAAATCTTCCCAATAGTTAAGAAAGGAAGCGAGATCCCAAGAACTTTCAACTCTCCATTTCTAATAATGAAGCCTGTAAAATCTGTTAACAATGCAAGTACATCTCCTCTAGTCATTCCTATATAAGGGTTGTCAAGTCTTCATAGACTACGAACCAGTGATCCCGGAGATAAAAGGAAGACATTAACTGTAACACCCCGAAATTCGATCATCGCCACGTGGCGAAACCTCCTCTTGTAGGCGCTACGACGGTGTAATACTTGACCAATTCATTGACCAAAATTGGTCAAGAATGGTGACATATCAGCGGAAGAAATTAAAATAATAAAAGAATGGAAATAATATGAAAGATGCGGAAGCTACTAGATTAACATAGTTATAATCAAACTTAGTACCAAACACATATTCCAAATGGCATCCAAGTTGGTGCTTATTACAACTCAAGGTTCAACACAACATATGACATAAGAAATAT
>LTAE01018517.1:0-10912 GCA_001647135.1 Pontederia paniculata
ATATATATATATATATATATATATATTGCATGTATTATGGATACATTGTGATAATATCATGTGATATATCAAATGAATTATGACACGCTTCCGATATATTGTATTTTATCGATCGTAATAAGTCGCGTCTTACGGATCAAACCAAGGTTTGAACCGGGGTCGTGACATAATACATACCCTTATTCAATATAATCTAAAACCTCTAATATTAACTCCAAGAAAGTAAGTGCTATAAAAATATTATAAGGATGTATTTGATTGATAAAATATAATATTCTTTTGAGATAACAATATTTTTTTTAATGTGATTCTATGAAAACATATTTTCATAAATATAACATTACTATGTTTGGTTCGAAATCATAATCTATCAATAAAAAAAAATGATTTTACAATTTACATGAAAGAAAAGGGAAGGAGATTAAAGAATAGATGTGAATTATGTGAGAAGTGAAAGAAAAGATTAGAGAAAAAAAATAAAAAGATCATATTTTGAGGAGAGGGAAATACTAATTGGAGGATTACATGAGAGAAAGAGAAAAAATATAAAAAAAAATTGGAGGATAGAGAAAATGATGATATTTGAGAAAGGAAAAAAAATAAGGAGTTTAGAAAAGTGAATGAGAAAATTGGAGAAAAGATAAAGTTATGATATTATAAGAGAGATGAGGACAAGATTACACCAAAGAAAAAAAATGACATATCAGAGGATATTAGAGAAGTGAGAAAATGAAAAGAATTAAGGAGATAAAAAAAAAAACTATGATATTAAAGGAAACTAAATATGAGATTGTAGGAAGAAAATATGAGGATATTGGAAAAGAAAAAAATTGGAGGTGCAAGAAATGAAAACTAGATTTTAGGAGAGAAAATTAGAGATAATAAATGAGAAAGTGGTATTTTATTGGAGAGAGAACTTTATTAGATTAGATTATATAAGAGAGAAAAAAGAGATATAAGAGAAGAAAGAAAGTTAGATACTACATGAGAAGAAAATGAGAAAATTCGAGGAAAAAAATATGAGATATTAAGTAAGAAAGAAAATGAGATATTATAGGAGAAAAAATGAGAAAATTGAAGGGAGAAAAAGTGAAATACTAGGACAAAAATAAAAAGTGAAATATTAGATGAGAGAGAAAGTGAATTTTGATAAGAGAGTGATATATTAGAGGAGAAAGAAAGTTGAATATTTACAAGAGAAAAAAAAATTGAAAAAGACTTAATGCTACGATATTACATTATAGGAAAAGAGAAAGTGAAATTATAGAATAGAGAAGATGATGAGATTGAATAAATAAAGTTAGAAAGAAAAGTTATAATATTAAAGGAAAGAAAAAGAAGATTATAAGTGAGGAAAGATAGATATTAGAAAAGAGAGGAGGTGAGGAGTTCTAAATAGATTACTATGTTACCCAAACTAATATTGCTATATACATTCTAAGAAAAGCTACAAAAATAGGGCCAACCAAAAGTTACAAAAATAGCATAATCTTACGAAACCAACTTTAAGAAAGAAAGTTCTATAAAAATACTTGGGGACTTTTTATTGTGCAGCAGGTGGCAAAGTTCACCTATTGTGGAAAATAACCTCATTAGTCTGGTTGTGTGTGTAATAGGAATTTGAGGCAATTTGACTTCAGGAGAAGATAGTTGGACTCCACATTAGTCCGCACACTGATAGCTTAGCAATGAAGTAGTAGTATCAGGTAACAACAATAGAAACGGCAGCAAAGAGAAAATTGAAAATTCAACAGCCAAGTCATCAAATGTCATAGTACAAGATGCAGCACTAATGCCTGCTAGTCAGCTACAAATAGTCCAACTGCATTAAATTCAGAAAGCATGGCCAAGAAAAGAACATGGGAATGTAGCGTATCAGGGTAGCGAGCACAGTGATTACAGTTGCTTAAATTTTCTCCAGGGCTTGAAGAATATCAGCCTTCAGATCATCGAAGTCCTCAACCCCAAAACTGAACCTGACCAGGTTGTCCTTGATCCCATACTTGGCCACTCTTTCTGATCCACTGATATCCCTGTAAATGAAATATAAGTCAGGATTAAACATAAGAACTACATTTTAAGCTTGCACCTCTAGGTCATAATCCCCCTTTGTAATAATCAAAACAATATCTATTCCAGTATTTTATCCAATGAGAGAATATGCACCAGAAAAGTACTTCTCCACTGGAATTTGGTGCATATATTGTCAACAGACAAATAATTTATAGCAAAATCATTTCGGAAACAATTTGTACCAGTAAGACATGATGGCAGGTTGGTCTACTATACTCTCACACCCTCCAAATGAGGGGGCAAGGTAAGGTATCTTCAAAGAATCAACAAACAGCTTCGTAGTATGCAAGTCCCCAGCTACCTGCACAACCAAACAATACATTTAGCAACATTAGCAAACTTTGTGACTGATAAACAACAGCAAAAATGTCAGTCCTCACCTCAAAACTGACCACACCACCAAAACCAGTCATTTGGCGCTTGGCAATGTGATGCTCTGGATGACTTGGCAGTCCAGGATAATAAACGCGGATAATCTGGCAAAATTCTTTTGTCAATTCTCTAGTCAATGAAATAACTATCTATAAAGAAGTACAAGAATTTAGTGCTTCTGGAAGCTGTATTGGTGCGTATAGCAAAATAGTCCTACAAGAACCGGAAATGAGAACTGAGATCTTAATGTTTGCCTGTAATTAAAAATGACATCACAAGGCATGCGCCAAAAGATTTTTTCCCCTACATGAGGACATCATATGAAAGAATTCAAGTAACAACTTAATGCATTCAGATAATCATGTGGATAAGCCCATTTCCATGTCAAAGATCTTAGCATAGCATAGTACAACAAACCCCACAAAAATGGAATAGAAGAAATGAATCCACATACCTTTGGATGTTCCTCTAAAATTTGGGCCATCCTTAATGCAGTATTATTCTGATTTTGTACACGAAGATGGAGAGTCTTCATGCCTCGAAGGATCATATATGCGGCATTCTGAAAAAAGAAAAGAGTTAGTTATGAGTAAAACATGTTAAAATGATAGACATGAAATTCCTTGTAAGATTTGCATATAGAAGAAAACAGTTAAATAAACAATCTTGATTAGATGTCTGGTGGTTGAAAAAAAAATTCAGCAAATATACATATTTGAAAAAGTAACTGCAACATCCTCACACACAAAATGTGAGAAAAAAAATCAACTTACAGGATTCAGAACACCACCAACAACATGATGATACAAACGAATTTTGGAGATTAGCTCTTTGGAACCACTGATGCAACCACCAAGAACCTGAAAAAAGGAAACAACTATAAGAATATGTGAAACAAAGTAGTGGGAACACTTCAGTTTTAACTTTCACTCACATCATTGTGACCAGCAATGAACTTTGTAGCAGAATGCAAAACTAGATCAGCTCCCAATGGTAATGCCTTCTGGTTAACAGGAGAGGCAAAAGTACCATCAATGCACACCAATGCCCCTTTCTTGTGGCAAAGTTCTGAAACCAACTCGATATCAACACATCGGAGGAATGGATTAGTTGGCGACTCTGTGAAAAAGACAGATACCTGAAACGAGAGCAATTGATTAGCAACAGAAAGACTAGGGAAAATCAATAGAAAACAATAAGAACAGAGTACGCTATTAGAAAAGAAAATCGAGAACATTTTCATTACACTTACATTATGCTGATCAAGCGCATTCTTTAAAGCATCCATATCAGCTGGGTCAATAACAGTGGCCTGCAATCATATATATCAGAATGAATACCAGCGCTGAGAATGAAATAGTCAAGAACACTAAGAAAGTTGAATATATAGAAAAAAAATATAGATGCCTCATATAGAGTTAATCAATTTAATTCCAAGGAAACACAAGTAATAGCCATTATGTATATTTGTTGATCAATCTCTCCTGCAGATATGATTATGTTCCAAGCTGATTGTATTGGCATGGATCAAATATAGGACATAATATTTCCTTCTTGACCAAGTATATATGAACAAGAAGAATAAAAACCTATAAGAACATAGTCAAAGCATTATATGCCCATAAAAGAATAATTACAAAAGATGGATTTGTTTCTCGTTCTAACATAATTTATTACGATAGGACAGAATGGGGGTCAAATTCTTAAAGAGGATGCTGATTCTATACAGTTGGCATGAATCTCTAAAACATAATATTGTGTACATGTGCGGTCTTCCAACCTTATTTGGCATCATATGGAGCATATAGTTGACTCCTTTTCTTACCTCCTTGATAAAATCATATGATCTTTTTCCCCCTTTCTTTGTTTATTGGAGATCATGGCATCACAATGAAAGTGATTAATCTAACTGAGAGGCATCTCTCAGGCAACCAAATAAATACTTGCGTTCATGAGAAAACACAAATAAAATATTTCTGTGTAGAATTAGATAGCAGAGAGAAAATCTTAGTCACTAGGTTACTTTTATGGTTTGAGATAAGATGAAAAGGACTGTCAGAAATTTGAAAATAAGCTATAAGTATTTCATTTTAAAATATTAGATGAATAAATTCTTATCGTAATCATGAAGTATCTACGATTTATGAATCCAAAACCATTAAAATTCAATCAAAATATTCATTATCACCTCACCATGTTACAAAAAAAGAAGTTTGAAACGCTACCACGAAAATAAATCAAACTCAAAATTGCAAAGCAAAAAGAACAATGAAGTTTGCTTACCGAAATTCCCATTTTTGGAAGTTCATTCTGGATGAACATTCTAGTCTTGCGATAACAATCTGTTGTAGTCACAATATGCCCACCAGCAGGGACAAGTGCAGTAAACATAGCCACACTGGCATACATGCCAGATGACACAAACACAGTGGATTCAGCTCTCTCTAGGGCGCTGCTTCAGCAAAATAGTGTTAGAAAACGAATTAAAAAAATAGGATCTGAGATATCCAGTTGACGCAAGAACGAATACCCACCTCATCTTCTCTTCCAACGCCTGGGTGGTTGGATTGCCATAGCGACCATACTCAAAGCTAACGTGCCTGTTCTCCTGCAGAAGGAGATATGACATAAAAAATTGCTACATTAACATGCCAAAGAATGGAAATTAAGTTAACACTTAACAACACTCAATATTAACATACCTTAAAATCAATCAGCTCATCTGAGTTGTTGAACCAGTAGGCAGAAGTATTAACAACTGGGGTGGTAATAGAATCTGAGACGATGCCACGTCCAAATCTCTCTCCTGCAGATCGCATAACAAAAACGCTTGAAATAGTGCAAATGATCCCAGATCCGCTTTATGATGTTATGAAATCGTATATTTTAAGAGATTATACTGCTTATTGTTCAAATATTATATTTTTTCATGGAAAAGACAGACTTATGAATAAAGATCTCGTTTTTTACATAGAACTCCTCATTGTAAGAAAAGAAAAAATAAATGGCAAGTTCTTTACCAGCATGAACTGCGAGACTTCCATCAGACTTCAATGTCTCTGCGGCCTTCTCGGCGGCTGTAACCGCGGAGGCCTTCGTCGCTTCCGACGCCGCGACCGGAACTGGCGACGCTATAAACCTACTGCTATCTAACCCGGCGCCTACGCCAACGAGTGGCGCGGCGACGAGGTACCGAGGCCGCGGAGGAGCGGGGGGGCTCAAACGCCGGGGAGGGGTTCGCCCACGAGGCCGCGACGATCTGCGCGACGCCGATGTTGCTGCAGTTGCGGCGCGCCTTTGTGCTCAGCTGGCGGACGAAGTTGGGGGGGAACCGCAGGATCAGGGCCGACGAGAGGCCGGAGAACGGCCGGCCGGCGGCGCCGCAGCGGAAGAAGGACGCCGAGGGCTTCTCGATGCGAGGGCGCGAGCCGGCGTCCGAGGACCTCCGGAAGTCGGCGGGGCCGGCGACGGAGGAGGCCGCTGCCAGGACGGGAGCGACGGAGGAGACGGCCATTAGAGACGAGAGGACGGCGGTGAAGCAGAGGAAGAGGCGAAACCGAGGTAAACAAAAAAGAAGGCACCTTTTTGAGGGTTGGTGTGGATCAAACTTTAAAGGACGGAGGAGAGAGAGAGAGATGGATCTTTAGTTATTTTTTGCTGTGGAAGTTATAAAAAATAAAAAAATGGGCAAAAAAAAAGTTGATACGAACGCTCACAAAATGTAATCTTATGTGAAAGAAATCGGAAAAATGGGCAATTTAAAATGTTATTTATTTTTCAAGTTCTCGCTTAAAAATAGGTCGAATTTAAAGGTGGCATAAAGAGGTCCTTGTTGCGTTTATAGCTGCGTGGACCAAAGAGAAGGGCCCCCAAGTAGGATGCAAGTTGTGAAGAGATAACTCCACACAAGTGCACGAGGATGTGGAACCCACTGGCGTTCCATGGTAGATTTGCGCACACAATCCGATGCAACATAATAATTTAAGTTGCTAAATGCTAATGAATAATGATTACTTCCATATATAAATTTCATTATGATTGAGAATTTTGTGCATTATCATTAAGTATTAAATGATCCTCATCAGGATTCTCAATCGATTTTATGTATTTAAACTTCAAGGAAAAGTAATTAATTATATGCATAAAAAAATATAGATATTTAATTTAAGAGGCGTTTATTATATACCTTTTAACATTACTTGATAATTTATATTATCTGATACAAAAAATATCAACTATTAAATTATCAGTAATGTGAATTACCCTATTTATTATATATAAGTAATCCAAATGGTAATTCAGATTATCATATTTACTTATATAAATGATTACTAAATAATATACATCATTTTATCATAATATTCTTCATAAATATTATTAAGTTAAAAATTTTATATTATTGGATTAAAATTTAATTTAACTTATAAACTCACAAATTAATAAATTTAAGTAATTAATACCCTTCAAATTAAAATAATAATAAAATAATTTTTATGATTAATAAAAATAATCTAAAAATATTAGTCTAATTAATAATACTTATAAATAAATATTAGTGCTATATTTTAATTCATAATATGATCATAATAATATAATATTATTTAAATAATATTTATTATGATCATTAATTTATAATAATATTATTATTATTATTTGTGTTGTTGTTATTATTATATGATGATTTATTATTGTGTTATCTTTTATTTATGAAAGATTTAAAAGTGCGAGTAAGAAAACTAATATAAATAAGATTACCATCCTGAATAGACATCATCTCTCATAATGTGGATTACCACTTCATAAGTAATCTGCATTGCTAGGAAATTCAGATTGCCTATGAATTAAAATAAATAAACATGATAACATAGTAGGCCTAGATAATTTTAAGTTCAGATTATTAGTAATCTATAAAGATTATCGGGAGAAAAATATCTATTAAGTAATAAGTGCATTACTAAGTTTTCATTAATATAATTAATAACTAGAATACATTATATATNTATATATATATATATATTCATGTGGTTGGCACGATAAATTTTAAGCGTTTAAAATAACAAATAGAATTTAGACTCGGTCAAAATATTATTTTAAATATTTCATAAATATTTTTTTTGGTTTTAAAGAGTGAAACTCTATAGGTTAATTGGACATTTATTCTTAATATATCTTCTTTATTTTCATCTAAAAATATATATTTTAAATATATATATTATATTTTACTTTTAAAAAATATTTCACATCACTATGTTTTCTTATCATCAAAGTATTACTTTAAATCTCTTCATTACAACTTTTAATAAAGTGGTATTATTAAAAATAATAAATAAATTAGTTATTATATATCACATAAGAAAATATCGTATATAAATAAGAATGCAGATTATATGTTTATTTATATTATTTTATATTAATAATTATATTTATCAACCAAATATCTTTATTAAATTCAATATAAATTGTTATCAGCTATTCTTTAGTATTCCCTTAAATATTGTTAAAGAGAGCCTTCAATATTGATGTGAATGGTAAAGTAAACTATTGAAGAGCAAAAGATAATCAACCAACTAATAATCGAAATATGTAAAAAAAGATATTTTGCCTTTGGATTCGTTAGAAGGGTAGTGGAATCTTGAGTGGTATGTTATGTGGTCACATCCAAGAGGCCATATCCATATTAAGGGACACATATTTTTGGTCGTAAAACAAATCATGTTTGCCAGCTGCTACGTATCATTCTCTCATTCGTCAGGTCCACAACTCTGTACATTGTCCACTGTTTTTTCTAATCATTTTCGAAAGTATGTAATGATCAAAAAGAACTTTCCGTTAATATCAATGGATTAAAACATTGTGATAAAAAGTTCTTTCTAAATTAAAGAGATTTTAAGTTTGAATCGTCTAAATATAAAAGTTTTTAATTTAAAGCCTCACTTAATTTGAATGTTAGTAGTATCGAATATTGTGAGATAATCCCAGAAATAAAAAGATCATTCCACTAATGAATCTTTTGAATTAGAAGAGACGAGGAGAAAGAAAGACGTTGCTTTAATAAAAAAAAATATCACAAGTCTCGAATGCGAATGCTGTGAGATAACCCCAAAAATAAAAAAAAAAAGATTGGTAGATTAATGAAATCTCTTGAATTAGAAGAGATGAGGAGAAAGAAACACGTTACTTTAATAAAAAAAATATTACAACGGCTAAAAACACATAATGATAATACTTTTAAAGATAAGTAAAAAATATGTAATATTTTAAACGTAAATATAATTTTGGCTAACGTCATTAAATTTATTTAACTGTTTTACAATAATTATAACTACACTAATATAAAGTTGTTAATGTAAAGCTATCATTATAATTTAAATTATGATACGTGATATTAAATTAATTAGATTGTGTTTGGTACGCTTTTAAATTAGCATCTACAGCAATATGTAATGTGTTTATAAAGTTAATATGCTATTTAAAATATTTGATAAGTATAATTAATAAAAATGATTAGTAATTAAAAATTTAATATTTTGAGATACTTACAAGATAATATTTAAAATATTTATTTATTTTTAAATATATTTTTAAAATATTTTATTATTACTTATTATTTTATGAATAGATTTAGGCTATGTTCGGATATTTTGAAAAAAAATTGTAAGTTTTTGAAAATGATGTAAGACACTTTTTAAAATATCTTACTATGTTTATTAAAATGTCGAAAAAAATAGAATGGGTGTTTGAATATTGCCTCTTGAATTTTTTTCTAATACTTAGTAAAGTCATGAAAAACATTTACAAAATTTAAATATCTATAATATAGTTATAAATCATAATATTAAAATTATTGTAACACATATAAATATGATAATGTGAAATTATTATTATTATTATTATTATTATTATTATTATTATTATTATTATAAGACCATGTTAATATAGGTACCTTACATTGCAATATAAATGGAATACATTAAATAATATATATATATATATATATATATATATATCATATTACAATATAATTTAAAATGTCATAAGACAAATAGAAAATTTTATAGTATTATAACAGTCACTAAAATAAGTTATAAAATATAACAAGAGGTGCAAAACAATAGATGAGGTCACCCATATCGAGAAAAAAGCATACCCAAAAAATATAGTGAAAAAAGAAGAAGAAGGAGGTCAATCGAAAAATGACAGCTCAAAATTATTTTAAAAGAGGTAGCAATTCCATAATATAATTTATATAAGATAATATAATAATAAAGGGGCATGGAGCGTGTAGCGTATTTTTAATGTAGTACGTATAGTACAACAAAAAGTAGTGATACTATCTGTACAAATAATTTTGAATACTATTCATTTGTATAAAAAATATCATTATTTTCTATACAATTGCGTTAGATATTTCTTTTTCTTAATAATAAATTACTTTATTGTTACTAACGGTAATAATTGATGCCATAAATAAAAACATCTCAGCAACAGAATAATATAAAGAAAGATGAAGGAAGGTTGAGGGCAAGAGATGTTCTCCTTCGGTCGAGTGAGCGAGCAATCAATTTAGTTTTGAAATCTCTCAAAATCATTGACAAACGACAAAAGTATTTTTTTTTGTCGGCAGGAAAACAATTGTATTACAAAATTATTACTGTATATTCAAACAGGACCTTATTCGTTTATATCATATCAATTATCACTTTATTATTTATTATTAATCGTTAAAATAAAAATCAATTATTTAACATATAACAATGCAAATTATTTAAATAATTAATTTTTTTATCATTTTAGCATGACACAATATTGTAGCAGCATGACACAGACACCGTAGCAGCATGACATCGACACAAGCACGATTAAAATCAATCACTGGTTGAAAACAAGGGCGTGGTGTAGTGGCTCACCCGTCGACAGGTCTCGAGTTCAAATCCCATTAGTGGGACTTATGTATCCCTTTATTTTCAATCTTTTATTTTTTTTTATACCAGGTCATGTGCCTCTTTTTGTAATCGAAACAAAAATCAATCACTAATTGATTGACACAAGCACAAACAAGATCAAGCACAAATTGACTAGCACAAGTGTAGGATCAAACGGGGGGGGGGAGGGAATTGGTATATTAAAATCTTTTGTTCTTCTTTATTTAATCTAGATGTGTTGTGGTTAGCGGAAGCAAACAAGTGTGAATATAAACACAAATAGAGAGAGAGAAGAGTAAGAAGAACAAATACAAGAACAAACACAGTTTGTTATCGAGGTTCGGCCGAACTCCTGGCCTACGTCCCCGCTCCGATCTTCTCCACGAAATCTTCGGAGTTCACTAAGTCCTTCTTCAAGGGTGAAGGCTCCCTATAAATCTCCTTTCTTGTACTGAGGACAAGGATAACAACCTCTTACATGTAATCTCTCAAGCTCTCTCGAACCCTTCTCAAAGGGGAACTATGACTCTCGTTTTCGCTCTCTT
>LTAE01018653.1:0-14320 GCA_001647135.1 Pontederia paniculata
AAGAATCCAGGATAGAAGAGACTAAGAGTTCTTAAGAGATTTGTAAGAGGTTGTCTCCTTGTCCTCATGCAAGAAAGGAGAAGTTTGTAATGGAGCCTTCGCCCATGAAGAAGGAGTTAGTGATCTCCGGAGATCTCAAGTGCGAGAAGACCAGAGCAGGGATGTAGGCCTAGAGTTCGGTCGAACCTCGTCAACAAACCTTGTGTTTGTGTGCTTGTTTGTTTTCCTTTGCTCTCTCTCACTCTATTTGTTTTGCTCTTGAATTTATGTGCTTCCGCTAAGTATAATCTAACTAATCAAACACAACAAAATTAGCAAAAAAATTATACACCAATTTACCACCCCCTTCTTGGTGCCATCCAGATCCTACAACATAAGGAATCACAAACATAGAGTCAACAATCCAATCGTGGAACAATTTGGAGCATATGGCTGATGCGTCATCGTTGCAGGAGGTTGAAAAGAAACTAAATACCAAAGTCGACATTTATAAGGATTATGCCCGAAAAAAGCACAAATTGGACATATGTCGCGATGTTCAGGTCGTTCTCATCGACAAGCTCAATCACGCCCTTGCCCGCTATTATTTGACATGGAGGTCAGGCGAGCCTCTAGAGGTATGCATGAATAATATGATTAGTTGTAATTTATGCTCATACTTGTTGCTCATACTTGTTGCACATGGTATGCATGAATAATATGATTAGTTGGTGAGATCAAAGTTATATAATCTGAAATGTATATGCAAGAGATTTAATCTAGTAATCATTTTAGATGAGGGAGTATTAAGGAAACGAAAATGAGGAATAGTTGGAAATTAATAACTTAATTTGGAGAGCTATAAACTTGCAACATAACTATAGTAAATGGTTTACCACCAAGTGAGTCGAAGTAATACAATTATATTTATATATAGATATATAAAAAGTGCATGGTCAGCTACCATTTTGTATGACTTCACACATAATTAGTTTCCTTATGTTTATGTGAGTAGGAAATCACAACAAGTATGTTAAGTAGTTACTACTAAAGTAAAGTTTATACCTTAATATGTTTTGTAATTAGTAATGTAATTATATTATTGGAATTCATATGTAAGAATAATTATTTCTTAAACCTAACATTTATAAACAATAAATATAACGTAGATCAATTGGATTACGAGATTATTTAGGAATATAGATGAGGATTAATGGAATTTAATCGGATAATTGATTAGGTTCTTGACAGATTGATTTATTCGGACATGAGAGACCCAACGACGTAGCCGAGGTGAGTGGTATTGAATTTAGGATCCCGAGATTATTTTGATGATCACAAATTTGTAAGGAAAGCTTAGTTTGTACTAATGACTTTTTGAAGTGATCTATGGAAGATGAGATTTTTATGTTTAGTCAGTGAAAGGTCGACCAAAGTTGAAGAACGGACGACCTATGCACAGAGAAGACGTAAAGGAAAAAAATCCTAAGTATGGAGCGGTCGTCTAGATGATGTGAAATGGCCGACCGATGTGAGAAACAAATCTTGAAATTCATCCTCTATTCTATCTCTCCCAGTTGCTGCTTTAGTAGTAACTTGGCCACTTTGCATCTCAATGATTGCTTGGACAACTTCTTCTTCTTGTGGAGAGTTTCTTGCTTGGTCAGCTCCTACATTTTGAAGATCAATATCTTGATCAACAATTTCCTCTTTTGTAGCAATTTCCCAGTGATCTTGAGGATTTTCATCAGGTTCATTTTCTCCTCCTTGAGCTCTCTGATCCTCACCCTGAGCTTTTTCTTCAGGAACCTCCCTATTTCCCTCCTCTTGAGCCTCTTCTTCAACAGGTTCAGGTGCAGGTTCTTCTACAATGGACTCGAGTGTCTCCTCTTTCGGGTTGCAGGTTCACTCCTCTGATTGTTTTCTCCCCTTTTGTAATTATCAAAAGGGGATTCATGATAGGGATTATACTGTTGCCTTCATGAATCCTTCCATAACCTCTCAATTCCTAGCGGCTTGATTATGAAGAACAAAGATATCTTTACTGACTTCAGTAGTCTCCAACTGCTCATCTTCAATTTTCTTTAGGAGCTCCAGAGCTTGAGTCAGTTGGGTGGACATGGTGCTTAGCCGAGTTGACATGATATCTACTTTGGTGCACAAGTTAGTCTAATCTGCTCCACTTGGAGGCCAGTTGGCTGTGAATGAAGAGGTGCATGCTGCAGTAGAGGGAGTTCTAAGTGGCTGAGAGGGCTGTAGAGGAGTTTCATGGTTTTCAGCTATTGAGGGATCTCTTGGAATTTCAGATGGCTGACACATAGTGTCCCAATACTCAGAGGTAGATGGAAAATCAATGGTTTGGAGAGTGTCCTTGGTGAGTCCCTTTCTGGTCAGGGTGGTGAAGGAGATCTTGTCATTTTTGGTGGGGCGAAGTATTTCTTCATTTGCAGCAAACCTAAACCTAAGGGTTTTGTGAATCATGAAAGTGATGAGATTTCCGTAGTATAGGTGAGCACCCTTGGTCCATTTAGAGTGTATCTTCTCTTTGGTTTTGATTAGCTGATACATGATAAGATTTCCTAGGGAAATTCTAGGAGCTGCTGGATCAACAAGGTGTGGAAGGACAACTAGATCAAGGAGATTTACTCCTATGTAGTGACTATCTCTAGGAAGTATAACATGAGTGATTATGTGGTGGACAACTTTCATGACAGGGGAGAGATACTTATGGAAAAACCCTTGAACAAAAGTATCTACTTGTCCTCCACTCACAGCTAGTGCAATTTGATTTCGAGTGTAGGTGGTATGAGGCCAATGTATTGGAGCAAGTTTGATATGAGGGAAGCACAAAGTGTCAAGGATCTCATTCAATTTAGACTCTGTCATGGAGAAATGTTTGCCATGTAGGTAGGATTTGATTTCCTGATATTTGTCATCATAGGTTAAATTTGCGTAGAAATGTTTAACTTCATAGGGATGGAATGGCTGATCAAGGTCAAGAAATTTAAGCCAGTCACATTGCTCAAATGTTTCTTTTAGACCGGGAAGTTGAAGATTTTCTCAGTCAATGGAATGGTATGGTTCAACTAATCAATGTTCATCAAAGAAGGTTAAGTATTGAGTGTGAACCAACTCACTAATGTACCACCAGGAACTATAGTCAGGATTAGTTGGAGGGGGGTTATCTGTGGTTTGATTTTCGTTGAAGGAGGGTTCGGCTGTGTCAACTAGTTCTTGTGGAGTGGAGGATGATGGTTCATCTACATGTTCTTCTGTTTGTGCTCTTTTTACGAGTATGCATTTCTTAGCGATTTTATTAACATGTGATATGACTCTAATGGAAAGTGTAATAAAGGGAGGAACACAAGGTTTCAAGATGATAGGAAAATGTAATAAAGGAAGAACGAAGTGATTTGATTCTGTAAGAGAAGAACAACATTTACAACCAATTTTAAACTTAGTCAGGATTCAAACATCTAGGTAAACCTAAAACACTACTTCTTACTTCGCGAAGTTCAAATTCTAGATTTCCTTGTGATCTGGGAGAGATGGAATAGAGGATGAATTTCAAGATTTGTTTGCTGAGCAAGAGAGTGAAACCAACAACCTTATGGAAGAAGCAATGAACATGATTCTAGAGGAAACAACAAAGGCAACTAAGGATACAACTGGGAGTTCGACACAATCTTCCTTAGAAAAGAAGTTTGGAAAAAGCTTCAAGAGGAAGAAGAAGGATAAGGACCAGGAGAATTAGATAGATAAAGTTGTATTGCAGACTAAATTTGTGGTTAGTCAAATTATGTGTATGAAAATATTCTGAGCCTGAATGACTATAATGTATGATATTTTCTTCGAAATGAACATGTTTTGAATCTGTTTCTTGCAAGGAAATTTCTTTTCTGAATCATATCTTTCAGTAATATGTGCTAGAATAAATTCCAAAAAGAATTCAGGTTTACATATCGTAAATATATGCAAGTGTTGAGGGGGGGAATTATATGAAAATAAGAGATATATGATTAAGGGGGAGCATTTCTGGTTAGTTGAATTCCTGTATGATTTTTCTGTTTAAAACTAACCCTAAGTTCACTCCTCATAAATTTGTAATCATCAAAAGGGGGAGATTGTTTAATCTAGGATCCCAAGATTGTTTTGATGATCACAAATTTGTAAGGAAAGCTTAGTTTGTACTAATGACTTTTTGAAGTGATCTATGAAAGACAGGACTTTTATGTTCAGTTAGTGAAAGGTCGACCGTAGTTGAAGAACATAAGACCTATGCACAGAGAAGACGTAAAGGAAAAATTCTAAGTATGGAGCGGTCATCCAGATGATGTGAAATGGCCGACCAATGTGAGAAGCAAAGACTGAAGAAATGGAATCAAGTATTGAGCGGTCGACCGAGAAGGAAAACTAGGTGACCGAAGTATTCTTGTAAAGAAAAGAGTCCAAAAGCCTTAGAGTTAAAGCAGTGGATGACCAAAGGAATGACCAACATAAGTATAGGTCGTTTGGAGTTGAACAACGAATGACCGAAGAACTTTAGATGAAGAGAGAGGTCGTCCGAGAGTTTCAGAGCTAAAATAGTGGACGACCGGAAGAGCATCAGTGTTGAAGAGAAAGGATGAAGTGATCGTTCAAGGGCTTTGTAGTTAAAGCAATGAACGACCAAAGAAATGATGGACAAAGACAACGGTCGTCCGAAGTTGAACAGCGGACGACCAAGAGATCTCAATCGAAGAGAAAGGACATCCGAGAGCTTTGAAGTTAAAGCAATGGACGACTAAAAGAGTGTATGAGCTGAAGTGAAGAAATGAGTAGACGTCCGAAGGATTAGCGAACGACCGACATAATTCACATGGAGACAACAGATGTCCGAGAGCTAATGAGTCAGAGGCGGACGACTAGTGAGCCTGACAGAAAAAATGAAAGGTCGTCCAAAGAATTTCAAAGGACGTCCGAAGAATGTCAGAGGAATGTCAGAATAAATCAACGGTCGTCCCAAGTATTCAGTAAGCAATTAGAGGACGCCCGAAGTACTCCGTAAAGAGGGAAAGGACGCTCGAACAATCTCAAAGGACGTCCGAAGAATGTCAGAAGTGAACTACGGACGTCCGAGTAACTCAATGAAGAATGAGCGGACGATCGAAGTAGTTTGACAAAGGACTTCAACTGAAGTAAAAGGCGTCCAAGGGATTGGTGTGCAATCAGCGGACGACCAGGGAAGAGTTGAAGAACTAAGCACAAGTCAAGATCGAATGACCGAAGGATTGCCGTGCATTCAACGAACGATCGAAGTAGCTTGACAAAGGACTTCAACTAAAGTAAAGGGTGTCCGAGAGATTGGTGTGCTATCAGCGGATGACTAGAAAAGAGTTGAATAACTAAGCACAAGTCAAGATCGGACAACCGAAGGATTGGTGTGCAATCAGCGGGTGACCGAAAGAGCTTGATGAAGGAACAAAGGCTAAAGCTCTGAACTGCGAACGTCCGAAGGTGAACGATGGACGACCGAAGCACTAGATGACAGTTCATTGGATGATTTCACCAGAGCTGCGGTCGATCAAAGGAAAGGAAGCGGGTGATCAAGGGTAGGTGAAGAGTACTGTACTTGCATTAACGACTAGTTTTCTGAGAGAGAGATTATGTCGTTAGTGTAGAGTATAAATTGTAATCCCAAGAGTCTTGGGAAGTAACTTTGACAATTTTTTTAGTGAACTTGAAAGCTTGCGTGAAAATCCTTAGTTCCTCCTTCTGAGAATTCGAGTGTCGAATCCAGAATAGAAGGAAGTTAAAATGTGAATTCAAGAGTGAATATTTATAAGAGGTTGTCTCCGTTTCCTCGAGAGAAAGAAATGAGAAGAAGGAGTTGTAAGGGATCCTTCGCCTTGAAGAAGAAGTTTTTAGTGATCTCCGGAGGTCTCATGCTCGAGAAGACCGGAGCGGGGACGTAGGCCAGAAGTTCAGCTGAACCTCATCAACAAACTTTTGTTTGTTTGTTTTTGTTTCTTCTCACTTGCATTTGCATGTGTATGCTTCCACTAAGATAACTGATAGATAGCCAAAAATCTTAATACACCAATTCACCCCCCTCTTGGTGCCATCTAGATCCTACAAGTGGGACTTTTCATAAACCTAGAGCAATACCACATAGTTTTGGTTCATTATATTCATTTCTTTAGCTCACCTGATTGATTATGTTGATGATGTGATGATCTTTTGAGCTATTATCATGATATGTCGGCTTTGGTTTTCCGATTGGATTCCGTGTGGATTTCTTGTGCTTGGCTATTTTAGGATTTAAGTATGATTTCTTGTATGCTGATATTTGAAAGGTTTTATGCTTTTGTGGTATAAATCCTGAAAAATTGACTCAAGTGTTAATTACTAGTATTATTTTGAATACTACCATGATATATATTATATCTCATGCATGTGCATTAGACATGCATGATAACTCACTCGGAGTGAGGTGTTGATGATGATCGTAGCTCTCCCTCATGTGGTCCAGCGATGACTCGTGTGGTCGAGGTGATCTACTAGTACGATGATGAAACTCGTGGCGGGTGACGACTCGCGTGATCGAGAGAACTATTCGTGGTGACGGTGTGATGCCCTCGTGTGGGCGAGCGACGGCTCGCGTGGTCGAGGTGGTCATCAGGCGTGGCGTGATAGATATGTGATTGCAGATGGCCATGTGTCATGACACGTAATTCAGCTCATACATAGCATGTTTTAACTCTTTTATGATTGCAAGTATTTTTTTATAGGAAGCTGTGTATGATATACATTTTGATCATGTTTTCCGATGGTTTTACTTTTGGGTGGTTTAAATTTTTTATGGATCCACTATAGGATCGGGATGACACCAAGAGGAGGGGTGGTGAATTGGTGTATTAAAACTTTTTTTGATTTTACTCTTAGAATGGTTTATTTATATCAGCGGAAGCATACAAATGCAAATATAAACAAGTAGAAGACTAGAGCAAAGAAAACAAATGAGCAAACAAACACGAGGTTCGTTGACGAGGTTCAACCGAACTCCTAGTCTACGTCCCCGCTACGATCTTCTCAAACTCGAGATCTCTGGAGATCACTGAACTCCTTCTTCAAGGGCGAAGGCGCCCTTACAACCTCTCCTTTCTTTCTACATGACAAGGAGACAACCTCTTACAGTTTGCTCAGAACTCACAATCCCTTCTATCCGGAATTCTTCACTCAAATCACAGAAGGGGAACTAAGGTTTTTTCGCTCAAGCTCTCACTAGCTAATCTGCCAAAGTTACTTCCCAAGACTATTAGGATTATAATATATACTATGCATTAATGACCTAATTCTCTCACTCAGAAAACTAGNAGAGTGCTTAGAGCGAGAGCCATAGTTCTCCTTGTGACAAGGGTCCAAGCGATCTTGAGCGATTACATGTTAGAGGTTGTCTCCTTGCCCTCAATGCAAAGGAAGGAGAAGTTGTAAGGGAGCCTTCACCCTTGAAGAAGTAAGTTGTGATCTCCGAAGATCTCGTGAGAGAAGATCGGAGCGGGGACATAGGCCAGGAGTTCGGCCGAACCTCGATAACAAACTCGGTGTCTTGTGTGTTTGTTTTCTCTCTACTCTCTTCTTTGTTTGTGTTTACATTTGTATATGTATGCTTCCGTTTTCATAGCACATCTAGATTAAGAAAAGAGTAAAAAGTTTTAATACACCAATTCACCCCCCTCTTGGTGCCATCTAGATCCTACATGAGGAGGATTGGGTGCAATCAGCGGAAGATCAGTGATGTTGAAGATGAAGTGAAAAGTCAAGTCGGGCAACCGCAGGAGCAGCGGGCGACAAAAGGAGCTTGACAGATGCCTTCAACTCCAGGAGTGGACGTCCTGGTGATTGAGGTGCAATCAGCGGACCAAAGCAGTTGAAGACGGTGGAACAAGGTCAAGATCGACCAGCCAAAGGATTGGCTGACGATCAAAGGAGCTTGACAGTTGGCTTCACTCGAGAGTGGATGTCCGAGGTGATTGGGGTATAATCAGCGGACTGCAAGAGATGAGTGGAAGCTGAAGGAGGTCAAGATCGGTCGATCGAAGATGAAGCGCGAATGACTGAAGGAGTTTGACCGCATTCTTAACTGGAGAGTGGACGTCCAAGGAAGCTGAAGTGGAATCAGCGGGCGACCAGAGATCAGTTGAAGAAGGGTACTAATGTCAAGATTGGGCGGCCAAAGGATTAGTAGATGACCGAAGGAGCTTGAGCGAAAATGCCTTAGTTCCCCTTCTGCGATTCGAGTGAAGAATCTAGGATAGATCTTCAACCCGATCCTTCATAGTCAAGCTCCTTCGGTCGTCCGCCAATCCTTTGGCCGCCCGATTTTGACATGAGTACCCTTCTTCAACTGATCTCTGGTCGCCGCTGATTCCATTTCAGCTTCCCTGGACATCCACTCTCCAGTTGAATAATGCGGTCAAGCTCCTTCAGTCGTCCGCGCTTCATCTTTGGTCGATCGATCTTGACCTCCTCCAGCTTCCAATCATCTGTTGCCGTCCGTTGATTGCACCCCAATCACCTCGGACGTCCACTCCCGAGTGAAGCCAACTGTCAACCTCCTCCGGTCGTCCGCCAATCCTTTGGCCGATCAATCTTTACCTTGTTCCACCATCTTCAACTGCTCTGGTCACCCGCTGATTGCACCATAATCTCCCGGACGTCCACTCCTAGAGTTGAAGACACCTGTCAAGCTCCTTCGATCGCCTGCTGCTCCTGCGGTCGCTCGACTTGACTTTGCACCTTCATCTTAAACATCACTGGTCATCCACTGATTGCACCCAATCCTCCTCGGACATCCACTCCTGGAGTTGAAGGTACCTATCAAGCTCCTTCGATCGTCCGCTGCTCCTGCGGTCGCCCGACTTGACACTACATCACCTCCTTCAACTTCACTGGTCGCCCGCGGATTGTACCTCAATCACCCGGACGTCCACTCCTGGAGTTGAAGGCCTTCGTCAAGATCCTTCGGTCGCCCGCTCTTCACCTTCAGTCGATCAACTTGACTTGTGCCATAACCTCTGGAACACCTACGGTCGTCCGCTGATTCTCCCTGAATCCTTTGGGCATCCACTGCTTATCCTTGTGGATACTTCGGGCGTCCGCCCATTCCACACTGAGATCCTCGGACGTCCGCTCCCTCCTTTGGCAGTGGTTTGGTCGTCCGCTCACTTCCTAATGAGATCCTCGGACGTCCGCCAAAGCTTCCTCTGATAAGCTTCGGACGCCCGCTCATTCCCACTGAAATCTCCATACGTCCTTTCTTTCTTCTGACATTCTTTGGACGTCCTCTGACACCTCATCAGATTCCTCGGACGTCCACTCTTCTCTTGTCAGATACTCTGGTTGACCGTTGCTTTATCTCTTCAATCCTCGGACAACCTCTGACTCATCATTGGTCGTCCGCCCATCCTGGGGTCATCTGATCTCTAGCCTCTATCAACTCTGACAAACTCCTAGTCATCCGCTTGTCTTCTCACCAAGACCCCGGACGACCTTTGTCTTCACCTGATATCCATTGGTCGTCCGCACTCCTCCTTCGGTCGACCGATCTTCATCTTGTCATCTGCTTTGGTCATTTGTTGCTTCAACACTAGAGCCTTCGGACGTCCACTCCAGCCTTGACAATCTCCCGGTCGTCCACTATCTTCCCTTTGAAACCTTTGGACATCGATTGCCTTCATCCTTGGATCTTCGGTCGTCCTCTCTTCAACTTCAAACGACCTTTCCTTCCCTCAGGCAAAGCACTTCTTCGGCTAACTCCTCACTGGGCATCCACTTCTCCTTGGACTGCTCGTTCTTCATCTCCTTTTTTGTAGATGTGAAACCATCGATCGCCCATTGTTCTTCATCGATCGATCTCTCATGTTTAGCCCTTGTCTTTGGTCGTTCAATCTTCAACGTCACTTCTTAGACCTTTGCCTCCAACATCGGCCGACCAGTTCATATGCTTTGGACGATCACTACACATATAGAGTTCTTTTGATATATTTTCTATGTGCATAGGTCGTCCGTTCTTTAACTTTGGTCGACCTATCACGCTCTGAACCTGAATATCCCGTGTTTCATAAATCAGCTCAATAAGTTTATCAATCCAGACTAAGTTCCCTCACAAATTTGTGATCATCAAAACAATCTCGGGATCCTAGATTCAACAATCTCCCCCCTTTTGATGATAAAAATTCATGAGGAGTGAACTTAGGGTTAGTTATAAACATAAAGCTTATACAGAAATTTAACTAACCAGATACGCTCCCCCTTAATCAGATATCCCATTTTCCAGCAGAACTTCTTCTCAACTCATACACATTTTCAGGATATATAAATAGGACATACTCAGTAGTATGTTTTTATTATTTTATACTTTGAAACATGCTTCATAAAAGATAAATTACATGTAGAGCTTATAAGCAATTTTAATTCATTTCTGAACACATAACTTATACACATATCATTCTGATAAAAAAGATATCAATGTGCACTTCATTTCTGAAACCAAAGCTATACATATCATTCAAAGCAAAAAAAAAATATTCATTACAAACATTCAGATCCAAAAAGTTTTGGATACAATAAACATTTACAATACAATTTTTTCTATCTAATTTTCCTGGTCCTTAGAAAATGTTGTTGGCCCTGCTATATCCTTAGTAATCCTAGTTGTTTTGTTTAGTATTTTGTTCGCAATTTCTCCCATCAAGATGTTGATGCTTTCATCTGGCTCACCCACCAAATCTTGGAGCTCATCCTCTAACTCTTCTCTCAAGGTTGCTGCTTCAACAAGTACATCAATGTTTGTTCGGCCAGCTTCATCCTGTGTAGGAGTCTTCTCTTGATCAGTTGTTGCAGTGTGAAGATCAATGTCTTGCTCAACAACTTCTTCAACTTCAGCAATAGTTCATTGCGCTATGTCACTAGACTCCCCCACTTGTCTTTCACCCTCATTATCAGCCACATCCCTATTTTCCTCTTCTTGAACTTCTTCTGGAATGGGTTCAAGTCTCTCCTCCGCTGGCTTAGATACAGGTTGCTCTTGTTCGCTCCTCTGACTACTTTCTTCCCCTTTGTAATTATCATAAATAGGATGTCCATCAAGGGGGTGTGCAGCCGGCTCATATCCAGTTGCCCTCATGAAATTATCCATGACTTTCCAACATAGACGAGCTTCAATATGGTGAGCCTGAAGATCTTTATTCACTTCAGCATTCTCGAACTGCTCTTCTGCCACTTTCGTTATTAGCTTGAGTGCTTGACCCAGTTGGTTGGACATTGTGCTGAGCTAGTTTGCCATGATGTATACCTTGGTGCACATAGAGGTCCAATCCTCTCTACTTGGTGCCATATAGCTGAGAAGGCAGAGATAGAAGTTGTAGTGGGAAGGTCTCTATGTGTCTAGGTAGATTTTGGGAGTGCAATTTTAGCTGTAGAGGGGTCCTGATTTTCAAAGGTAGATGGTGCAACTGTGGAGAGGTCTGGATACTCAGACAAAGACAGAACTTCAATGGATTGGGAAGTGTCTCTTGTGAGTCCTTTTCTAGTCAAGGTCACTGCTGAGATCTTGTCATATTTGGAAGGAAGAAGAATCTCTTCATTATCAACAAACCTAAATCTAAGGACCTTGCGAACCATGTGGGTGATGAGATTTCCAGAGTATAACCGGGCACCCTTGGTCCATTTGGAGTGTACCTTCTCTTTGGTTTTAATAAGTTGATACATGAGAAGGTTACCTAATGAAATTCTAGGTGTTGCAGGATCAACAAGAGTTGCAAACACAACTAAGTCAAGGAGATTTACTCCTGTATAGTGACCGACCATAGGAAGAATTATATGCGTAATGATGTGGTGGACAACTTTCATGACAGTTGAGAGATACTTATGAAAGGACGCTTGAACAAAGGTATTTGTTTGTCCTCCACTCACAACTAATTCAGCTTGATTTTGGGTGTAGGTGGTGTGAGGCCAATGCATTGGAGCAAGTTTGATGTGGGGGAAATGTGGTGTGCCAAGAAGTTCATTCAATTTGGATTCAGTTATGGAGAATTGTTTTCCATGTAGGTAGGACTTGACTTCCTCATATGTGTCATCATAACTGAGATTGACATGGAAATGCTTGACTAAATTAGGATAGACTAACTTATTAAGATTGAGAAGTTTGATCCAGTCAAAATCCTCGAATGTCTCTTTAAGACCTGGAAGCTGAAGGCTTTCCCAGTCAATAGCGTGAAAGGGCTCGACTACTCATTGTTCATTATAAAGGATTGTAAATTGGCTTTGAGCTTTCTCACTAACATACCACCTAGAACTAAAAGCAGGTTCAGTTGGGGTGGGATTGTCTATATTGGGGGTCTCATTAGGAGGAACTTCGACTGTCTCAATCGTTTCTTGTGGTGTGGATGAAGACGGTTCTCCTACTTGGTTTGCTATTTCTGATGTTTTTACAAGTCTAAGTCTCTTGGCGATTTGTTTAATGGGCGACATGGTTCTAATGAACAGATAGGAAAGCGTGAATCTAGGGTAGCAGAAGGATAGTAGTGAAAGAAAGATGGAAAAGATTTGATTATGTAAGAGAGACACATTTATAATAAGATTTTGCTTCGTTAGGGTAATAAACATTGATAAACCCTAGTAAAAATGCTTAAACTGAGATTTCACAATTTGTAGTTTGAGTCTTAGGTTTACCTAGATGTTTGAATTCCTATTTGAGTATGTCCTGAGATCCTTTAATCCCTTGGAGCTTCGGAGGATTTGACACAAGCTCGGAGGGAAGACGATGAAGAACGCGGAGGATACGAACGGTCGTCCTCTTGAATAGTTGTCAAGTATAATGACAACTGAGTGTGACCCACGCTATATAAAGTGTTCGCGGCATCGGTCGCCCGAAATAACTGATGGGTCGACCGAAGTAGAGGAGTCGGTTAAGTTATGATTTCAATGGTCGTCCTAAGATTCAATGGCCGTCCTAAGATTCAATGGACGACCTTGATTTTACTAGTGTCAGTTTATAATCCTATTTGGATCATCCGGAGTATAACAGCGAACGTCAGTTGTTCTATGTATTCTCAACATAGGACGTCCTATGTTTATACACTGATTGACCAAATCTAGATAGAGATTCAAATCGGTCGCCCGAGGTTATCAATGGGCATCCGATACTTGAGATTTACGAGTTGATGATTGGTTATGGACGTTCTAATTCTTTCAGTGGGCGCCCGCTGGTTGGGATCACTAAATATCAACAATGTGCTTCGGACGTCCGAAATGTGTGATGGGAGTCCGAGGTTGTCCTGAACCTTAAGTATCTTAACCATCTCATCCCTTCCTATTCTGAGTCCTTAATATCTCGACTTAGGATCAATATCTAAAGAAAAATAAACATTGTTATGTATGTGTTGTGCAGCACATTTAATTTACAACTTAATTAATCAATGATACTCACATAAGTAAGTCACCAATAAATCAAGTTATTTTTCTGAAATCCTAAGTCCAACATTCCAAATCTTCTTTTAAACATATTAAGCCTATCTCCTCTCAAGAGTTTTGTAGTCTAGTGAGAATCCTTGGGTTTAGTTTACTAAATACCATATCTAGTTTGGAGGCTATTGAGTATGGAATTTCAATTATACCTCAGTATAGCTTTTAATCTACGCCCTTCGCTTTCTAAAATTCTTTATGCCCGAGAATTTCAAATTCATTTATATATTTAGTAATCTGTGGATCTTCAGATAATGTCATCCACTAGAATATGCACAACTAAGATATTATTCCAAATATATTTTAAGATACAAATTGCACCCATTTAACCATGCTGCCTTAAGACTCTTTTGATATTTGTTTCCAGTTTCTTGTTTAGTGAAAGACACTTTTGTTTTAAATTTCACTCCCTTCTGGGTGTTTCTCACTTATCATTGTATTCTCATCAATGGTGATCTCCCTGAGTTGAGGATCCTCCTTCTTGTAGTCTGACTCATCTAGATCATGATCATTCTAATTGTCTTCATCTATGAACTCAGTCTTCCTAGGTTGATCATTAATATAGTCAGCTCCATTGGAGATGACATGTATTGATTCTTTACCCTATTAGTATTCTTTTGATTGTCAACTTTATAAGCCTTACAGAAGTTTGAGTCTCCTAGCAGAGGGTTACCATCATTCTTTTCATCAGATTTTTCTTCTACAGGTATTTAGCCAACACTTATGTTTTGAATTACTTCAGAGAATGTTGACAACTTCTGCCAAGAAAAATGGTCAGTTTGTTATAACTAAGCAGGGTCCTAGTTATTTTAATTTAGATCTAATCTTCCTCTCA
>LTAE01018822.1:0-10964 GCA_001647135.1 Pontederia paniculata
GGGCGGTGTCGGTGGCCAGCCACTGTTGGACGTAGAAGAGCGTCTGGGCGCAGGGGACGTGAGGCCCCGTGGCCGTGACCTCGACGTACTCGCAATACCAGCCGTGGTGCTTCCCGGCGCCGTCGGACGTCAGGTTGAGGCTGCATATCGGAGAGGAGAGGCTGCAGGGCCCGCGGCCGCTGAAGGCATCGAGGGCGCCGAGCTCGTAGTAGTCGTGGCCGGGGCCCATGAGGCCGCCCCAGGAGACGAGGTCCGCCACCTCGAACCGGTGGCCGTGAGCGTCGCCGAGGGTGAGGCCGATCTTGGCGTCCGTGCCGCTCTTGACCACCAATCCCGTGCGGACGTAGACCGTGTACACGCACTGGGTGTCGCCTTTATCCCTCTGCACGTCGTCCGATCATTACGTTCAAAAGAAGAGGAGAATTCACAGAAACGTACGCATATACTTACGGCGGCCAAGGCGACGAAGGAGAGGAGGGAGAGGAGGAGGACGCCGGCGACGGCGGTGGAGAAGTGGCGACGGGCCATTGGTGATCTTTGTCCTCCTGGCCGTCGCTGCAATCTCGCAAATATAATGGTGTCAGGTGGATCTGGAGGTAGACGACGATGCCAAGAGCACTGACATTTTCACATGGATGTGGAGGGGTGGGTGTATGATTTTTTTCACATGGAATGGAATGATGGAAATGTATTAGGATGCGTTTGATAACATTTAGTCGTATTTTGCTTCGTAAAAGAAATCAAATTAAAATGATGACACTTGCTCTAAAAATAATACTCGTTTTATACACATAAACCAAAACTGACTCTGTATACATATAAGGGGGCAAAGAGCGTGTAGCGCACTTTTAGTGTAATGTCTGTAGTGCAACAGAAAATAACGACACTATTTGCATAAAAAAATTTAAGCACTATTAATTTGTACAAAAAGTGTCGTTACTTTTTGTACAAGTGCGTTACACATTTATTTTTTCTTACATATAATTATGATGAGAGAGTGTGGAAGGAAGTGTTTTCGTTTTTTAGGTAAACATTTTTTTCTTCAAAGTTAAATAGAACTTTCATGAGTTTTTCACAGCTTGAGAACATATGTAGAGGTAGAGGCCTATTATTAAATTTGATTGACGCATCTGATTAAAAAGAGTGTCTCTTAAAAATGACGAGAATTAGTATTCTCACGTTCAATCATGTAGTTACTAATTTGGTGAGAGAAAATATTATTTTATATTTTATTTCGATTCTAAATTAGTTAGACGCTAATAATTTTGGATAAGTAAAATCTCGAGCGGGTAGAAAAGAGAAGAGGCTCAGTAGATTCTTTTAGTCGAGACTTGGGAGTTAATTTAGGCCAAATTGTTACCCTCATTATCTTGTCTGAGTTCGTACTCAATCGTTTCAATCAATCAAAGGCGGGCTCGATTATGAGAGTGGAATGGTGGATGATTACGCACTTTTTTTTTGCAAAAAGCTGGTGAACGTTTGAACTGCTGACAAAGTCTGGCCCACGTTGTTCGTTCAAGAACTGTGGCGATATTATTTGCCAGACGTTTTCGGATCAAGATTTCACAAAATAAATTAATAACAATTCCAATTGAAAATTAGAACATTTTTTTCTCATTCGGCCAAGCTAAAACCATGTTAAATTTGATTTGATACCAATAATCCTAAAAATTTAAACCGATAAAAAGAACAACACCTTTATATTTATATTCTTAACAACGAAAGAACACAGAAAAAAATATCAAATAATCATCATCGACGAGAAGCTCAAACTCGTTATTCATCTCAGCTAATCATCTTCGTTCCAAAAATAGAGCACTTCCTTATCCTATACATCTCTAGCATAATACGGACAAGTTGACAAGAATTGTTTTTCGGTGAAAAGTTAATGAACAAAACAAGGAAAAAAAAACCCCTACTACAAAGTTAATTGTTCTTTACGAAAGTTGAGGCTAAGTGATTATTAGGAATGATTCAAATTTATATAACATGTCCAATTGTGTTCAGGGACGACACAGAAATGTTTGTATTTATCTAGTAGGCAAATTAAATCATTCTTAGTTCCACACATTCTATGTATCATGATAAAATAAAACATCTCCATATGTACAAAAGCTTCAGAAATAAAGACATGGCCAACCAAATCTGATCCTGTCAATAGATTCACCCGTAAGTTATGTTCATAGTTCATAATTTGGATTTGCTTTCCAAGTTGTGTCGAAGATATCATGCAACAAAGGGAGACGGGAACATGTCCAGACTGCTCACTGTCCCAAGTGGAAATTCCTCACAACCCTGGAATAATATGCAGGTTTAAGCTGAAAGGAACATATGGAGAAACTAAATACTCAAAAGAGAAAGAGGAACCTAATTAGCAGATTCACCAAAATATGCTTATTTGAACCATCAGACTCAATTCTGATGGTCCAAGGCGATCAAATCTTAAAGATCATTTTGAATTTTCATTGATCGTGTAACATCAAATTTGAATATGACGATTCAAACCATCTCTAAGGAGCTATTTACAGAAACGGCTAAGAAGCCTCCCCAACCTCATACTCGAGAGTAAAATGTGCTTATGAACATGCAAGATGCCATGCCTTTAGAGGCATGCATACCTATTTCACTCAAAAAATCGCCCAGATTGAATAAGTTACATACCCATCAATGACTTGAGCTTCCAAGATCGAAGTCCATGGTGTAATCGTATTCAATAGTAGGAATTACAGAGGCCATAAACTTCAAAAACAAGAAAAGGTACCTGCCAAAAATTGAACATACATGTCATTTTCCACCTCAAGCATTAGAACAGACTATTATACATAATCTTTTTTTTTTACGAACGAAACAAATGGTTATAAAGGAACTTAACAACAGCAGTTACCCAATGGTTACTCTGCCTAAAAAAGGAGGAGCAGGTCTTTAAATATGTAGAAGAAATTATGCCAAAAGAAGAATCAAGCATCCAGTAGTATCTTGCAATCTCTTTATTTCTCATATTTGATTTTAGGTTTCAGAGTAGCAAGACATTCTATCCCTGCCAGGGACAGGTATCATAAATAATAGAATAAGATTTCTGAAGAATCAAAAGTCATCCAAAAGAACTAGTGACAGTAGCTGAGGATGTTAGAATAACACAATGGACAATTACTACTTTGCCTAATAACAGAGCAAGCACTGGGTTGTAGTACATATTAGACTCTAGCTTTCTTTCCTTACAGTAGGATCATATTTTTCTATATTGCAGGTCCATTATGGTTTTAGTGGTCCATCCTTACCAGCAGTAAGTTTCTCATTGATTATTAAGTAAAAAAGAATCATGTGATAGTACTCAAGCAGAAAGAACAACAAAATAAAAGGCCCTATAAATGTAGGAACAAAGCATAAATTGATACATAAGAAAATCAACTTACTTGTCCACTTCTGGTTCAGCACCACTTGCCATTATAACATCAACAATCTTTTTCATCACTGCTCCATGTCGACATGGATGAATAGAGGCATGTTTTCCACATAAATGAGGATGATCTTCAATCGTCACCTGCATAATTTGAAGATAATATAATTTGAGGCTTGACGAAAATTCTAAATATTGAATGCTACTGCATTTTGGACACTAGCTCATCATATTAGGTGAAATAACAATAATAACTGATTTAGAAATGAAAATTTGAGAAAAGGAATTATTTAAATCATGACACCTACCTCAAACCTTGATATGACATATACTGATTGTTTCAGGTCAAATAATCAAATACAACATTGTGAGTAAGAAAGTTACATGAATTTACCGTTTTGCGAGCATGGTCCTGGCTAACATCTTCAAGCACAAGCTCTGGCTGTAAAGGCATCCTTGACTGCATGAGCGAAAACATAAGTTATAATCATAATAAACTTAATCAAATATAAAACAGAAGAACTCATTACTAATGAACCAGATAATTTATATTTCTCAGATTGTAACTTCATGTGTCTTAAGACCCATAACTCTACACGTAACTATTGAGATAATTAGCATCAATTACTGAGATAATTAACTGCCATGTCTTCTCTCTTGCAAATATCATAGAAGGGTTCAAATCCTAATATCAGTAAATGAATTGTTACCGGTATGTGAAAATTAAACAGGGCAGGTCAAAAGCAGGTAGAAATGGGTATATGCACTTGCCCAGTATCCACGTAGGTATTAACTCATATGACCCACGGATACCCACAATGTTTCTCCCTATTTCATTATCAGATGATCCGATTAGATGAAGCATAGAGAACCAGAAATTTTCCAATTTAGACAAAAATAACCCTCTTCAAATAAAAGCAAATGTGATATTGCTACCGTTCCTCATATGAAACAATTCAAAAGAAGGACGAAGATAGGAAACAAGAGGAAACTTCAAACCCAGCACAACCAAAGAAACCACTCCAACAATTGGATTCACCAACAGTTCAAACTGAGATGGATTAACCAAGCTCAAATGCCAGGAAAGTCCAGACAAAAAAATCATAAGCAACGAGAAATTTGCATCAAATGCTCAAAAATCATTGAATAGTATCCATTAACAGATCAAAGGTGGGCAAGGTAGGATATGCACTCTCAAATGCGAGTATAATTCAGCAGTGTTATTTAGAGAATGTGCACATATTCAAAATAAAAGCTTAGAAAGGATCAAACCTCGTCATATCCAGTAAGCCATACTCGAGGAGTTTGATAATATTTATCATACCTAAAACAATGAGAAATCAATTAATCCAAGGAACAAATTTACATGAAGTTATACATAAGGTTCAAGACAACCATAAAAAAGGAACATGGACATGATAAAAGACAATCCTGTTGTATTATATTTATATATATGCCCATAGATATCACTCTCCGTCTCTACACGTGTATAACAATACACTCAAGTGTGATAAATATATATATATATGGTCCAATGTGACTCAGCAAATGTCAGACCATCTTACAAGTCTTATCTAATATATGAACCATGGAGTGAACAGGAAAGTTAAAACAACAGAAAAACTTGGAATAGAGTTCTGATGTTGGACCACAAAAACTTGAAAACCAAACAACTTATCTAAGTCTGTTTGGTTTGACAACGAGCAATCTTCTAAAAACATTGCTGTCAAGTGAAAGTAACAAATGTGAAGTGTTGGAGACAACAAATCCACAAATGAACAATAACGCTCTATGCATGTTTGCTTTCTTTTTATGAAGATGCAGTGCAATCTTTTTCTGCCTTTGTCCTGCAGACTACATTTAGTTATAAAGAAAATTCCATTCACAGAAATTGAAGTTTACTGAAAAAATTCACTAACAAAGGAATTAACTGTTGGTCAGATCATTTAACTTATGCATATAGAGAAACTACTCACACGAGTAACCACATATCAATAACACAATCCTTTGACGTTTCCACAGGAATGACAGATAGCTGAAGAATAGAATATTTACTAGGAGGAATACAAACAAGTAAATGAAGACAAATAAACGCATAAGTAAATGCTTACGTAATGCTAATATCATATGTTCGCGTTCGAAGAATGTTGTCATCTTCAGGTTCATTTGCTATAAAATATGTTGACTGGATGGAAGCCTGTAAACGATTCATTATTGCCACAGATATCACAACTATTTTTGCAAACGACTTCAAAGGAAAAGAAATATAGGAAGAATCACTAATATAGGAATTTCACACATTCTAGAATAATTGTGAATGAGGTATACAAACATGAAATGAAGAAAACCTAATGTCATAATTAAGTTCTTTTCGGTTACAGCAATTAAGCATCCGTAAATGTCATGATTTTGTACCGTAAATTAGCATAGCACAAAAAAAAAGATCATCTTGTCCCCTCAAGAAAAAAGGAAGATCGTCTTGTTTTCCTGATATGAAAGGTCCAGAAACTTACTGGATCTGACTCGACAACATTATCACCCTCATCATAGTCAGATATATCAGGTATATCTTCCTCCTCATGACCACCAAAATAGGTTGGAATAGATTTTATAGCACCATCTTTGCTTATTTCTAGAGTGTCCATGGAAGGTAAATTTTCCTCCTCATCCAGTTTCTTTTCTGCAAAGTCAGACCCAACAATTAAGAGACTGAAGATGTATCATAACCTTTAAATATAAGAAAGCTGAGTTAGAGTAGCACACACCATTAGGCTTCCCATGTGTAGCAAGCCACCCATCGTTATCATCATTATCCAGAAGGACTTCCCCTCCAGAAGCCTCGTATTCTTCCTCCACTGAACAGGCCCTCTTTAAGCAAGGCACTATAAAGAGGAAGGTGTTGAATGAGGTTAGGAACAATCAAAATGATATCTTTCTCGTGTAACTAGATAATCAAGCGAACAGGGAATCCACAAATTCGAAAACAATGATATGAGACGTCCAACTTTACATCTTTGGTGTATAAATGCGAAAACAGGGAATTCATAGGTGAAACTAGAATTAAGGGCATGGGTTCCCAGAATCTGTAATTCCCAAAATTACGTAACTAATTCAAACCAAATAATAAAAAAACAACAACAACAACAATAACAAAGGTCCAACAATTCGAACTTTAAATATATAATCGAGAACAGTAAGAACAGCAAATTAGGAAAAGAAGGCAAAAGAGGAAGTTATGCATTCAGGAAACAAATAATTTGAACAGAGAAAGAAACTTACCGTTCCTCGTGATGAGAAATTGTTTGTCCGGAGGCAAGTAAGACTTCCTCTTGCTCGGCTCCCCGCCCTCCCTTTCAAAGATCCACCAAAAATCCAATTAAAAAGGGTTCTCGTGATCCAACGAGAGAAATAGTAAGGTGGTAGAGGAGAAGGAAACGGACCAAGACCAGGTCGGGAACTTGGAGACGAGGTTGTCGCCGGCGAGGATGAACTCGGGGACGCTGAGGACGCCCTTCTCCAAGAAGGCGGTGGTGGTGCGAGGCCCCGTGAGGCGCTCGACGGTGCCCTTGAAGGCTTCGTGGAGCTTTTGCGACAATACCATCGTGGCGGCGGTCGTTGATCGCCTCCGGTGATCTCTCTCCTCTCCTCTCCTCTCCTCCCTTCCCTTTGATTTGTTCTGCACGCGAAAACGATGTGAAGGAGAAGCCCCAAAGTTTTATATACATATTTAATTTAGCAAACGTAATTAAACAAGTTGTTATTATTAATTAATTAATTAATTAATTAATTAATTAATTAATAATAATAATAATAATAATAATAATAATAATAATAATAATAATAATAATAATAATAATAATAATAATAATAATAATAGAGTTGAGCTGGAAAGGAAACTTATCCCTGGAAAAAGATTTATAAATCTTTAATGAGACGAAAACAATAGAGAAAAAACTCAACTCGTCCAAACAAAACTCAACTGGGTTCAACACGTCGTCGACCATAGAGTTTTGATTGGATAATTCAAATCGACCTAAATCTAATTAGATTAATTCGATTTTTTTAATATCTAGTGTGAATTTAAATTTTTAATATATATATATATATATATAAGAAATCCAAATTTTTTTTTATCTTTTTAAGATTGATTTTTTTCTATAAGAGAAAATAAAAAATATATAATGATCATTTTAAAAAGTGTCCTAATTAAATAAATTAAGAAAATTATTTTTTTTTAGAAAATATCTCTTATATAAAATACTATTTACAAAGAGTCTAACTTGAATGGAATAAGTAAAATTAAAGATAAAATAAGAAGTGAAAATTCAATATTTTGTTTTTTAAATTATTTTATATTTGTATTTTATTATATGCTATCTATCATATATATAGTATAACAATAATATAAATAGGCATTTTTTTAGTCCCACGTTTAAAATAAGCGATATAATTTTTTTTAGAAAATTGTATATATAATTTTAAGATTAAAAAGTAGTTTAATTTCACATGTCTAGCCCATAATCTTTTAGAAAATTATATTTTATGTATAAATGTTATATGGATCGTAATGTAACAACAAAATAGATAAACACGTTTTTATTTTTTAATTAATGATATAAAGAAAAAACTAATGATTATGACGAAGAATTTAATTCAATATTTTAAAAATATTTAAGAAAATTTGACAAATAAAATTGATAAAAAATAAAACAAATTATTATTTTCTTTATAAAATTATTTGATATATATTCTAAAACGTTAGTTTATTGAGATTTTAGGATTGATTTTTTTTCTCTATAAGAGAAAATAAATAAAATTTATGACGATCACTTTAAAAGAGTCATAACTTAATGATTTTAAAAAAAGAAAAAAAAATGAAGGTGCTCCCTATTTAAATAGGGAGCATCGTGCTACCTACATTTTTAACCGAATGATGCATAATGTATGGTGAATAAATTTAAGAGAGAGAAAAAAATTGGAAAGAGAAAATTTAATCTTCATTATAAATTTAACATCCTACGATTTAAGATGTAGGTAATATAATGCTCCCTGTTTAACTAGGGAGCTAAAGAAATTTAAACTTTCAGAAAAAGTTACTTATATAAGATATTAAAATATAATTATTTACAAAGATTCCTAATTTGAATGAAAATAAATAAAATTGGAGATCATGTTAATACAAGAAAACTTAATATTTTATTTTTATATGTCATAAACGTTTTATAGATTCTATAGATAATGTAACAATAAGACAACAAAGTCTTAGTTTTATTTTTAATCCTATATTTGAAATAATGATATAAAAAAGAGAAGAATGCTTATAAACAAAATAATGTCTTTCCATGTTTAAATAAGGTTCATGCCAAAAAGCATGCTCAATATATTTAAATTTATTATTTTAAAATTTCATTTTTACCACAATTAAAAAATATAATAAAAAAATATATCATTTTGTGCTAAATACATAATTTGAGATTAGTCAATAATATTTAATTTAATTTATTATTTTATATACTCTGCGTCAATACTTATAAATGTAGAGCCTTGGAATATCTACTTTTAATTATCACATTTTGCTCCTTTTTTGAGAGATGGAGAGAATGAAATCGTGAGCGTCTAATTTTTTAATAAAAATATATAAAGTTTATAAATAAAGAAAATAAAAAATAGAAAAATACACATTAAGTTAATATTTTAAAATTTATAATTCAAATAAATTAAGAAAAATGACAAATAAAATTGATAGATAAACTAAAACAAATTATCATTTTTTTATAAAATTATCTGATAGGTATTCTAAAAAAATTAGTTTACTGGAATTAATTTTCTTCCTATAAGAGAAAATAAATAAAACATATTAACAATCATTTTAAAATAGTCTACTCAAGTGATTTAATAAAAAAAATTAAAAATAAATAGGATAACAAATAAAATAAAATATATATTATTTACAAAACGCCCTATGTTGAATGAAATAAGTAACATTGAAAAAAATTAAGAAGAGAATAAGTAATGTTTATTTTAAAAATTATTTTGTTGGTATAGATGTTATGGATTGTAATATAATGATAAGATAAATAAGCATACTTTTAACCTTTTGTTAGCCCCTCATTTGAAATTAGATATATAAATAAAACATAATGATTATATAGAATAATATATTTTAAATTTTATTCATTTAAAACTTCTATCTTTTTATATCAATACGAAATTTAATAACAACATAACATATTATTTTATACTAAATATAACATTTGATATTTCTAAATTACTATTTAGTTTAATTGATTGTTTTGAATATTTTAGTAAACAAAATTTAATAATTTATAAATATGTATTTGGTGTAATTTGCATTATGACACTTTACTCCCTCTCGAGCGTTGTTATAAGTAATAGATTTTTAAATTTATTTTTCATTAAAGAATGTACAAGAAAAGAAATTAAAGATGATTTAGGAAGACAAAAACTAAATATATACTTTAAAAGAGTCTTAATTCATAAAAACTAAAAAATGGAAATAAATTTAATAGAATCATTGAAACAAATAGTTATTTTTTACAAAATTATTTAATAGACATTTTAAAAGTTTTAGTTTATTAATATTTTTGCAATTTATATTTTCTGTATAAAAAAATAAATAAGATATATGACAATCATTTTAAAAGCGTACTACCTTGTATGGGTGGATAAACTAGTTTAATGAATTCGATTCGATCAAAAAAATTTGAAGTGTACAAGTTCGATCTGTCTAAAAATGGAACTAAAATTATATTAAAATAAAATGGTTCATATCTTAGACGACATTTTAAATGTTAAAAAAGCTAGATTATTACCAGTTTATAATAGAATAATAACTAAAATTAAATATTAAAAACATACAAATAACAATAAGCAAATAATTCAATAACTTAATATGATCCAACTCTACTTAATGAAATTGAGTTGGCTCACATTAAAAAAATGTCCATTTATTTCAAACCTTGCTCAAATTATTTTCGTTTAACACAATCAAAATTAATTAAGTAAGATAGTTTGATTTCAAAATTTATCAATTCCAAACTCTAACTCTAGATTGATATATACTAGTGGTTTGAATAGTTAATAGTTGATAGTGATTAATGGTTAACGAGTAATGGTTAAAAAATTAATTATTGAATTTAACATATATTTGGTAAAAATAGTATTTAAACCAATCGATGAACGTAAAATGACTATAAAAATATATATAATTATTTAAATAATTAAAATTATTATATGTATTCTAAATTAAAAAACTTATTTTTATTTTAACAATTTTAATAAAGAATAATAAAATAAATAGTTAGTCAAATAAGTTAATAATAAAAAATAAAGTGGTCAATAATATGAAAAATAAGTGTATCACACAAATAATAATTAATAATAAAATATTTTGAGATTATATTTAAAAAAATTAATATGGTAGTAACTATTTTAAATGTCGGTCTTTTAAACGTCTCAAAATATAATTTATTCTAAAAATTAAATTATCATTATTATTAATTATGCTAGAAAACACAATAGCGTGATGCAAAATTTTAAATAATTT